>CAUYRH010019831.1:0-25109 GCA_963574655.1 Perodicticus potto | reverse complement strand
TATGCATTGATTTTGCAACCTTAGACTTTGCAGAATTTTTAATCAAGTCCAGGAATATTTTAGTAAAGTCTCTGGGATTTTCTAGATACTAGATAATATCCACCATCATATCAGCTAAAAGCAATAGTTTGACTTCCTATTTCATAATTTGAATATCCTTTACTTTTTTCTCTTGTCTGATTCTGGCTAGGACTTCTAGTACTATGTTGAATAAAAGTGGTGCTTTCAACTTTTCCCCATTCAGTATGGTATTGGCTGTGGATTTGTCATATATGGCTTTTATAATTTTGAAGTATGGTCCTTCTGTGTCTAATTTCATGAGAGGGTGCTGAATTTTACCAATTTTTTCCTTCATCTATTAAGATGATCACATGGTCTTTGTTTTAGATTTTATGAGGTGAATCACATTTATTGATTTGCATATATTGTATCATCCTTGCATCCCTGGAATGAAACCCACTTAATCATGGAGAATTTCTTTTTGCTGTACTACTGACTTTAGTGTGCTAGTACTTTGTCAAGCATTTTTGCATGTACATACATTTATAAGGGATATTGGTCTATAATTTCCTTTTTTTTTGTTGTTATGTGCTTTTCTGGCTTTTAATGAATTAGGAAGGCTTTGGTATCAAGGTGATAGTGATAGAATGAATTAGAAAGGATTCCCTCCTTCTCTGTATTATGGAACAATTTTCTTTCTTTTTCTTTCTTTCTTTCTTTCTTTTTTTTTTTTTTTTTGAGACAGAATCTCACCATGTCACCCTTGGTAGAATGCTGTGGTGTCACAGGTCATAGCAACTTCAAACCCTTGGGCTTAAGTGATTCTCTTGCCTCAGCCTTCCAAGTAGCTGGGACAATAGGCACCTGCGGCAACACCTAGCTATTTTTGTTGTTGTTATTGTTGTCATTTTTGCTTTAGCAGGCCCTGGCTGGGTTCAAACCCACCAGCCCCGGTGCCTGTGGCCAGCTCCCTAATCACCAAGCTATGGGTACCAAGCCTTATGGAACAATTTCTGTAGGATAGGTACCAGTTCTCCATAGGTCTCTTAGAATTTGTCTGTGAACCCATCTGGTCTGGGGCTTTTTGTTCTCAGGAAAATTTCTGTGACTGCTTCAGTCTTGCTGCTCATTATTGGTCTGTTCGGGATTTCTATTTCTTCCTGATTGAGTCTAGGGAGGTTTTGTGTTTTCAGGAAATTTTCCATTTCTTCTATGTTTTCTAGGTCATGTGATAGAGATTTTCGTAGTATGCATGGATGATTTTTATATTTCTGTGGTGCAAGGTTATCAGTTCTAAGATCTCCTTTATTCATTTCTGATTGAGCTTATTTAGGTCCTTTCTGTTTTATTTCTGGTCAATCTAGCAAGAGGTATATCAATTTTATTTATCTTTTCAAACAACCAACTTTTTGTTTCATGAATTCTTTGTATTATTTTTCTTTTTGTTTCCATTTCCTTTAGTTCTGCTCTATTTCTTCTGTTTGGGTTTGGTTTGCTCTTCATTTTTCTAGTTCCTTGATATGTGACATTAGGTTGTTAATTTGTGATCTTTCTTTCTTTTTGACGTATGTATTAAGCCTATGAATTTTCCTCTTTAAATGCTTTTTCCATATCCCATAGATTTTTGATAGCTTGTGTTTCATGCTATCATGCTTTTCATTCAGTTTGAGAAATCTTTTGATTTTCATCTTAATTTTATCTTTGACCCAAGGATCATAAGGTAGCAGGTTGTTTAATTTACTTTGTGTAGATGTGAGTATTTCTCTTGTAATTGATTTTTAGGTTCACTTCATTGTGGTCTGAGAAGATACAAGATCTGATTTCTATTTTTTTTAATTTGCTGAGTCATGTTTTGTGGTCTAAGATATGATCAGTCTGAAAGTATGTCCCTTGTGCTGATGAGAAGAGTGTATATTCAGTAATTTGGGGGTAGAATGTTCTGTACATGTGTGTTAGGACCATTTGTTCTAGAGTCTCATTTAACCCCAGTGTTTCTTTATTGATTTTTTTGCTTTGATGATGTGTTTGATTCTATCAGTGAGGTGTTAAAGTTCCCAGAATCATAAGGCTGCTGTTTATCTCTTTGCTTAAATCTAGTAAGTTTATCCAATGTGAGAATGACTATATCTGCTCTCTTTTGGTTTTCAATTGTGGTGAATACTGTAGGAGCTCCGGTAGGAGTTAACCACCACCCTACATTGACTATCTCCTTACGTTGACCTAAATTTTATAGACAGACATACATCACATGTACTTAGTGGAAAACTGACCTCTATACATTGACTGCCTCTATAGTTTCTATCTTGAACACTTGGAATGTGTATGATCCTTCATTGCCACAGGGCCCTGTGGCTCCACTTCTGAGGATCATATACTGCCACTGGGATCCCCCACTCAGCTATGAAGCTCTTCACTGCCATTGTTCCCCACAGCCCTAGCCTCAAAGCTCCCAAAGCCTTATAGAGGAGAAAGCACTCTCCATGCTGGCTATACAACTCAGCACACCTGGGAATTTTTCCATAGCAAATGACTTCAAAATGGATTATCATATATTTGACTTTCTCTTCTTTTGGAGTCTCTGAAGTTTCTGCATTATCCTCACTTGCTGTTTACACTTCACCAGCTGCTTCATGCACTTTTACACTGGTTTCTCAGTCCTTGTTGCTTGGAAAATTCCTTCTGGGTCAGGTTCATTGCCAGTTGCCACTTCATCATCCATTGCACCAAAATCTTCAAAATCTACTCCTTCAAATTCTGCCATGGAAGATGCACTGTCTGATGATGCCAAAACATCATCTTCTTGGATTGCGACAAATCCAACTTGCTTGAAACATTCTCTATCATTTCTAGCTGAACTTTATTCTAAGCTGAACTGATTCAGAGGACACCATCCAGAGCATTAACTAATACAGCAGATAAAATTCCTGCCATAGGCAAAGCACAGGTTTGTGTTCTAGTAATGACCCCTTCTGCAGGAGCTGAACTTGGTACTGCATTTTCAATGTTTTCATGATAGCTTGATCAAAAGGTTGGATTTTTGCAGTCAAGTTTGGAGGCTGAAATTTCAATTTCATATTTGTGAGATTACTCATTTACAAGTGGCCAGGACAATTATCTACTCTCAATAGAATAGACCATGTATTCTTCTTCCTTTCTCAGTCAATACTCGTTACTCACTCTTCAAATAAGGCACCAATCATCCATGTGCATTTGTTTCATATCCAAGTAATAGGAAGGTCTTTGACTACAGGTTCTTGAGTGCATGTGGCTTTGCCAATTTACCAATCACCAAGGGCTTTTGTTTCCCTCCAATTGAACTAGCACAAAGTAGAATTGTGAAACATTCTTTGGAAAGTTTTCCACTCTTACATTTGTGACTCTTTAGGATGAGGCCCCTGTCAGGCGTCACCTTGAAAAAGAATCTGCACTCATCAGCATTTTTTAAATGTCATCATATTTAAAGCCTCTGATGAAGTCTAGGAACTTTTTGATGAACTCTTCCACAACTTCTACTGTAACTTCATTGAATTCACTATGTGAGACTTTCTGGGAAATTTTGTGTCATGGTTTAAATTTCTCAAGCCAATCACTTGATACTTGGAAATAGGCCACCGCAAATTCCTATGCAAATTTTTTAGCAACTTCTTAGATCATAAGCCAGGAGACTTGAGTGTTAACTGCCCTCACATGTCTGCATCAGCTTAATGTGGCTTCACTGACTTCATCAAGGGAAGTTTTCCTCCTTTTCCATTGTAGGTCTCCTCTTTCCTTGCCATATCTCTCCAAGTACTCATGTTTCTGTTTCTGGATGTTGCTAAATGTTGTCTTGCTAACACCAAAATGTTCCACCATCTTTCTCTGGCTTATGCTTTCCAGAAAATGTAGAGGATCAACCTTTCCCTTTGACTTTTTTCATTTCTCAATTAACTGTAAAATCTTTCAGTAATTTTAGGCTATACCTACAATTCAAACCACTCCTTCACATTGAAAAAATCTTCTGCAGCACGTGATAAACAATAGGATGCTAGGCTTAAAAAACATGAAAAAAGAACTTATGCTAAACAAAAAATAATAAACTAAGGGGCAAAGCCCACAGTTTCTACCTCTTTGTGTAGACTGGACTCAAGTGGTCAAGTTATAAACTAATATTTGCTATTTTCTATTTCTTGCATCCTTTGCCTGTTGTTTCTTTTTTGCTTTTTTCTTTCATTATTTATTTATTTGTTTATTTTTTTTTTAGACAGAGTCTCACTATGTTGCTCTCCTAGAGTGCTATGGTGTCACAGCTCACACCAACATCAAACTCTTGGGCTTAAGCATATCTCTTGCCTCACCCTCCAAAGTAGTTGGGACTACAAGCACCCGCCACAGAGCTTGGCTATTTTTTCTTTTCTTTTTGAAACAGAGTTTCACCATGTCTCCCTGGACAGAGTGCTATGGCATCACAGCTCACAGCAACCTCAAACTCCTGGGCTCAAGCAACTCTCTTGCCTCAGCCTCCCATTCAGCTGGGACTACAGGTGCTCACCACAGTGTCTGGCAATTTTCTTGTTGCAGTTGTCAATGTCATTTAGCTGGCCTGGGATGGACTCGAACCCACCAGCCTTGGTGCATGTGGCTGGCACTGGAACCACTGTGCTACAGGCACTGAGCCGAGCCTGGCTATTTTTTGGTAGTTGTAGTTGTTTGGAAGGCCCAGACCTGGTTCCAGCCCACCAGCCCCAGTGTATTTGGCTAGCACGCTAGCTGCTGAGCTACAGGTGCTGAGTCTTTCTTTCCTAATTTAAATTGAAAATTTTTATCTCTTTCATTAACTTGTGTATACTTTATTACCCTTTTTCTTTTTTGGGACAGAGCCTCACTATGTTGCCCTCAATACAGTGCGTGGCACTACAGCTCACAGCAACCTCAGACTCAGGCTTAATTGTTTCTCTTGTATTAAAAGCTGCCGTTTTGCTATTTTTTTTTAACTTTTTTTTTTTTTAATTGAATCATAGCTGTGTACAATAATTCAATCATGGCATACAGTGTGCAGGCTTCAGATACAATCGAAGATATTTTCATCAACCTGAGTGCAGTAACATTCAAGAGACTTTCTCATTACTATGTGAGAACATTTTTGATCCGTATTTAGAAGTTCTCTCCTGACCATTCAAATATACACCACTGGTGTGATCCTGCCCTTTAGCAGGAAGTTTTTAACACAGAGACTTGTCACACAGACTTGTCATGATCATCTAAGATAGCCAGTCCCTAAACAATAGGTACATCAGGAAGGGCAAATTTCACCTCCCCTTCCCAGGCTACTTGCTCTAAATTTCTCCAAAATTCCACAGAGAACAACAAACCATCTGATGCCCCCGACATGAAAAATATCAAGCTTAAGACAGGCATCTGGTATTTTCAGGTCACAAATGGTACGTGCTCATCCTTTCACAAGTGATGATGGTCACTTCATCCTGGTCTCCAACCATCATCAAGAAGGCATCATGCTGCTTCTATGCAAAGTGAGTTCTTCAATGGTGAGGTCTGACTTACAGCCATTCTGGAACACAGAGAAATAGTGACAACAGGCCCCGTGGCTCTGCCTATCACAAACAGTCCACAGAAACCCCACGATGAAGTAGTGAACAACTTTTGCACTTCAGTTTCTCCACTTATTGTTAGTAATGTTTCTCTTGCCAGGTGGAAATTATGGCTCAAATTGTTTTTTAATTCCTTAAAATAATGGTCCTATTTGGTCTCTAGAACTCTAGAGAGCAATTTTTATGTATGATGTGTTTCAAATACTTTCTTTGGAATGGTAGGAGCACAGGAATAATCCTACCTCAATTCAGTTTCGGATCATCTAATAATCGACACAGGTTAAGCCATAATAAAAAATAGAAATCTCCAAAGTTCAGTTACAAAATATTCTTTGGAAATATGATTTTAAGTCTCTTTTAATTCAAATACTAGAGTAACTTAATATTTCTTGAACACAATGAACTAAACTGTCTACAAATTCCCCCAAAATAAAAGTCTAATATTTTTTCATTGGAAAACATAACCAGTGGAGAGGGAATTTATATTATACATGGATATGTAAATGTTTCACCCAATGTGTCAATTTTATTAGCTGTTGCTTTTAAAGGTGAAAATAAGCAGAGAGAGTTCTTCCACACAAATTATCATATAGCCTTAAAGCAGCAGTAACTCAAAACATTTAGACATAGTTTGTTTTTCTAGTTTAGACGTATTGCTATCCCTGTGGATGAGTGTAGATGGGAAAATAAATAATTATCACATTTTCCATGTCAGATATACCTAAAGAACCTCTTTTATTTTGCATCCTAGGTTCCTATTGGCCAGGTAAGCCACTCCCCAAGAACTCCACACTCACCTAGGGACCGTCTGGTAAGAACCTTTCTTACAGAGGGGTCCACAACGCTGATGGTATATTAATACTCCAAAGCTATGCTAAATCATTTCCATATATGCTGTAATTCATTCTACCCTCCCTACCACTAATCTTATATCAATATGCTCTGCAACCCACACAGGGCTAAAACATGTCTATAGTTAAGAACACCTACCATAGTGGGAAGAGAAGCCAGGCTCTTTCCACATAGGTAGAAGTCTTTTATTTGAGTCAGAGAGGAAAATCTCTAGCCATCATTTAGTGTACTGTATGTCACAAGACACTAGACAGTGAGGTCTTAGCAGTGTTTTCCAAGAAGAGGTCTTTAGCCCAGGGTCTAACTAATTTTATCTGCTTCATGTATCAACAATTCTTAAAATTTAACAGATAACACCAGCACTGAGATCACAGCATTGCAATAAAGCAGTTCCCTTTGACAGGGTATCTGAAAACAAAGCTGGGTATGATGCCAGGAAAACTTCTATATGGTGCAAAATTTCATAAGCAGGACTGCTAAAAAGAGAGGAAAGTATACAGCATGGCATGGAGTGAAATAATCAGAGATAGAGACTTTTTTGGAGTTAAGGCAGAATGGAGACATAGGAATAATAGGATCAAAGAGAAAAACGGAGGATACCTTCTCCTACATGCACAGAGAGGTCTGAGCTTACAGATCATGTGTGTCCTATCATTCTTAAACATGAGAATAACTTTAAATGGAATTCTAAGTCAGTACTTTGCTTTATTCTCCTTTCATTCATTCTCACCCATTAATTGGGGCCTATAAATGTCTCTTAAAATATTTCTTATTAAACACTAATCAGTAGTTCTCATGAGATGATGACATTTATATTGGCCATTCTTCAAGAGGAATAAAAGATGATTTGATCAATCACTGAACAAAAGTTGAAGGACCTAACCTTTTCACATTTAAATTACAGGATCATTGTAAATTATCAAGCAGTATATAAAAACCTATTTAAAAGTAATGAAAAATTACCATGAATCTTTTCATTCAGAAATAATCCCCAGATATAACAACATCTTAGGAAATAACCACAGTAGTTGAATATTATTTATATATATTTTTTTCACGTCTTAGAGTTATCATAGCCTGATAAGAATTTTTTCTAGGCTGGGAACTATCTTCTGTAATGATGCACTTATCATAGATATGTCAACCTAAGACAGAAACTGAGGCAAAACAAACAGGGAGTTTACTCGAACAAAGTTGTGGACTGAAGCTCAGGAAACACTGGATGTGCCCTACAAAACGCCTGAGAGGATCAAGGTTTTCCTTAAAAAAAAGGGTGAGGAGAGGTTTACAGAAGTGACACCGAGTAGTGATTGGCTATGCACTATTGAACTATAGGTGATGAGTTACAGCAACCAGTGTATGGCGTTGTCTGGTTAATTTATAGCTATTGGAGGTGACAGTCTGGAATCTGTGTAGCAAACGGTTACTCAGCTCCAGGGTCGGGGAGTGAGATGGGAATGTTCTCATCTCATCGCCTCTCTGGGCCTGCTAATTTAAAGGGGCTCCCAATCCTCAGAGAAAAAAATTGCTTTTCTTTCTCACATGCAAAAATGTTGCATAAATAAAATCACATGTGCTTTATGACAGACTCTTTCAGTGCAATGTTTTTAAGATTTTTAAAAGGTATTTTTACGCTTCTATTTACTTCTCCATTCCTATCTTTCCCCTCCACATCACTACTTATTCTCATTATCCATTACCCATGTGTATAAACTGCCACATCTTTCTTGATGCTAATATAATTATACTTATATTACATGTATGCACACACACACATATGTACAGATACACACTCATACCCATTTACAGTAGAACTTCCATAATTGACCACCTTCCTATATCGACCACCTCCTTAAATTGACCTAATTTTCAGAGACTGGACAGGCACCAGATGTACTTACAGCACAGTAGGCCTAGTTCCTTATATTGAGCACCTCCATCTGTTGACCATTTTGTTATAGCCCTTCAGGGGAGTCAACATACAGAGGTTCTACTGTAGTTGCAAAATTTAATTCATAAAACTAACATTAAATTTTCTACAACTGATGTTTCTCACTGGATATCATGTGAAATGCCTCCTATGTGGCTGATACAACTCTAATTCATTCCTTTTGATGCCATATAACATACTATAGTAATTTATGTACTATTATTATGCTATATATAATAGTATATAGCTACATATAATATTTATAATAACAGGCTGTTCTCTCACTGATGGGCTTTCATTTTGTTTCAAATTTCATGCCACTTCTAACAATACAGCAGTAAACCTCCTTACAAATATGTTTCTTACTGATACTTTTATTTTTATGAATAATTTCCAGATAAGAGATTTCTGAGTTAAACATGATGTGTATTTTTAAATTGTAATAGCTATTGCAAGATTATATATCAAAAATATTTAATAATTCACATTTCTACCAACAATGTTGTTACTTCATTCCTTTCTCTTTACTAGCAGTGGGTGTTATGGTTCTATTTAATTTTGTCCAGTTTAATGGATATGTGAGAGTTTGATGTTTCTCTAATGACATTGTCCTAGCTACTTTTGAATTTAAGCAGCCTTTTCATTGACACACCTATAGTGTCATTTGGAATTTTTTCTTTAATGAATTGCCCACTCATGGCATTTTTGCATACTTTCAATTACCTTTTTCTTATTATTTTCTTATTGTATTTATTATCTTTATAAATTATAGATATTAATGCCTCATCTGCCATCGAAATTGCTTTTTGTTCCTAATATCTTTGCAATATGTTGGTTTTGTTTAAATGATCTTTTGGATACAACAGGATTTTTGTCTTCTTTTAATATGGTCAGATAATCAACTTTTATTATTTAATTCAGAGAACTTTTCCTGTTTTAAAAAGTCCTACTGAACCATTGGCCAACATAAATCTTCCTAGATTCTTTTATAACTTTCATTACATGATTAGAAGAAAAATTTCCTAATCTGTTTGAAATCTATTTTTATAAACTTTTTCTTCACATGAATAGAAAATGGTATGGTAGAATTTACTAAATAAGCCACTATTTTTTCATATAATTAAAATACCACCTAAGTGACCCATTAGCTCATCAAATATGATTTGGATATTCATCTAGACTGTCCAGTGTGCTCTGTTTGTCCATCCTGTGGTACTATAAGAATGGTTTGTGTTTGGTGGCATCATAGCATGTTTTGATACTGATAAGACAGGCCAACCCTTACTAATCTTATGTAAAGAAAAATGCTATTTAAGAGCATTTATTTTTCCATATAAAATACATGACTATTTTAATTCAAATATGACATACTCCACGGTGAGATTTTGAGATAACACCAATATCAGATTATCAAATTTGTCCCACAAGAATGAGACATCATAACTGCTATCAAGATTTAATATTTAATAAATCAAACATATAATTATCATGAGACATAAACATGGAGAGCCTCCCTGGCCGTGTTAGTAGGAATTCTGGCTCAGATTTATTTAGGGCAATCCCTAAACGATATATATCACATATGATGATCTAACACTTAAGCAGACACTTTGGATGATCCATACATGACAAGAACATACATGACATGTTCCAGAAAGATTTGCTGGCCATAGCAATTTAGACAAGATACATCCTGCTGCAAATGCCCCACAGATGGGAGCTACTCCACCAGCAAAGGTCCTCAGTGTGTCTGCCAGTAGCACATCATTAATGTTTGTCATTAGCTGGTCATTTTTCTTTGCTGATATTCATTCCTCAAGAAAGACAGAGAATGGATTATCCTGCTCTGCCCTTTTTATTTCTATAAATTTTGTATTAATTTTTATCATAACTTTGGAATTTCAGTATCAAGTTCTCATCCTTGTTGCACATTAAAATTACCTAAAGTATTTTAAACAAATTCCTGTACATTGGGCCCCCCCTACAACAGTTAAATCAGAATTGCTTATACAAAAGTCTGAATATCAGTATTTTTATGTCTACTCTAATATGTAGCCAAAGGAACCACTTGTTTATATCTTAAAAAATAAGATCCCCTTCAATAACATTCATGCTTTTCTTCATAGAAATTTTACCTTTATTGTTAAATTTATTTATTAATTTGATAAAACCTATTCAAATGAAATATATTACACAATTCCATTTTTAGCTACTTAACATATAATATAGAGTGAAACTATTTATATTCTACCTACCACTTGAACAAATTCTGATAAACCTTTATCTTTGGTTTGGTTCAATTTAGTTTCTTTTGGTTTGTTTGGTGTGGGGGAGGGTTCTCTTGAGGATTCACCTTTGGGTATTCTCAGTATATAATCATATCAGCAAAAAGAGAAAAAGTCATTTCCTTTTTGTAATAACAATAATTTTTTATTTCAATAAAATCCCCAAAACAGCTCTGAACAATACTAGCTGATTTTAATGAAAATGTCTCCACCATTAAGATTAAGACTTCTAAAATATCCTTGCATGCCTAAAATAAATTCTACTTGGTGATAGACTATTTTTGATAGGTTGTTGATTTTACTGGTTAGTCAATTGTTTAAAATTTCACTCCTATTTTATATTAATATTGGTCTATGCTTATATGCTCTTTAAATGTTTAAAAGTAATCCATTGTAAAGCCATCTGATCCTGGTAGTTTTAATATTAGGCTTTTAAATACCTTTCTACTCTAGTATGGTAATTTTTAATTTTATTTCTTCCTTGGTCACTATTAGTAATTTCTATTTTCTCTAGCATTCATCCATTTAACCTAGGCTTTCCAAATTTTTATAGAATTGCATACAGGTTTCTCCTATAAGACATTTGGTATTTTCCGTATCAATTTGTATACCTCCTTTCTCATTCCTAAATTTGTATATTTTTTCTCTCCCTACCTTCTTTCCTTCAGCAGAACTTCGAACGATTTATATACTTTATTCATTTTTTTAGGGAAGTATCTCTTACATTTACTTATGCTTCCTACTATTCATCTTCAGCAAGTGTCTTCATTGATTCCTTTTTTTTTTGAAATTTGGCAGCTTATTTTCAGATTATTTTTATTGTTTGGGGTTCATTGAGGGTACAAAGAATTTTTTTATTGTTTGGGGTTCATTGAAGGTATAGGTTACACTGATGGCATTGTTAGGTAAAGTCCCTCTTATAATTGTATCTCGCCCCCAAGAGGTGTACCATACACTGTGAACCCTCAACTTCTTAAGTTACTGTCATAATTGCAGAGATATTTTATTACCAAATAAAGCAAAAGCTGTTTTAAAAATGAATATATTTATAATCTTGCACAAAATTAGTACTCTTCAAAGAGAAAAAATCTTAATTAATTATAAAAATTTTGTCTGATCTCCTCTTTAAGAGATGATCAAGGAAAACCCAGAAGCATGTTGAATATTGAAAACCCATAGGCTGTCAATGATGTCCTTAGTTTTTGCATTCAAAGAATTTCTATAAATTACTGATATTAATTCAAACTCACAAAAATTCAAACCATCTGAAAGCTGCACATGAATAGGAAAACAATATTTTGGTTTTGCGGCAGACTAAAGTATTGATGATATCAAGTTCTCAGGGCAATCGTCTATACATAAAAGTATATATATTCAAATCTTTTCTGATTTTTTTACAGGGTCACTTAAATAATATGTAATGCTAATTGTTTTTGCTATTATTACTTGTGTCATTATAGTCATAATAAAAAATACAGGTTGCATTTGCAAAATTTGATATTAGAATTTGAGAAGTGAAACATTTATTTTTTTTTTTTTGCAGTTTTTGGCTGGGGCTGGGTTTGAACTCGCCACCTCCAGTATATGTGGAGTAGGCCGGCGCCCTACTCCTTTGAGTCACAGGTGCAGCCCTTGCAGTGAAACATTTCTTTTCACAGAAATATATAACACCATTTAAAAAACTTAGTCAAAAGGGAAACTAGCTCCTAATCCCTTGAAAACAGATCATTTAAAATTATTTGGGAAAATAAACCAAGGTATGATAATATTTCCCATCTTTAAACTTGTATTAATAGGCATTAAACAATGAGCACTTTATCAGAGGTGGAGATATACATGTATATATATGTATAAGTATATATATATAATTCTTTTTACTATTACTATATTAAATACTAACTGTAAACCACATTGCTTTAAAAATTTGCAACACGATTATATATAAATGCAAATCAACCAAAATGAAGACTGACTCAAATAAGTAATAACTATGATTTTGAAGTAGTTTAGATTTTTTAATATTACTATTTCACATAAGTCATCGAAACGCATAAAACATTGAGATTCAAAGAGATTAAGTGACTATTAAATAACTCAGATTTAGGGTGGTTCCCACTAAATAATCCTGACTCCATGTTGACATCTAGGAGCTACAGTTATATTCATACTAAGTTGATAATTAACTATATAATAGGAATTATTCTATTTATAATAAAATCCAAATTTCAAGCACCATTACTGATTATGATATATTTATCTTTGCTGACTTGTTTCATGTTTTTAGGTTTCTGTCTGAGAATCAGTGATTATATCAGCAGTGGCTGAAGAAGGCTTAGAACCACCAACCACTTCAATACAATTTCAAGTGGTCATTTTTTTTAATACCTTTGAGTTTTAAGTTTGATTTAATTTTACAGAATAATTTACAATTCTATTAAAGTTCTTAATTTCTCAATTTATCTCTTTCATGTCTTAAAAAATTATTTATTTTTATAACAATGGTTAAAAAAACTGATTACAAAGACTAGATGATGATTATCTGGCTGTTGTTTACCTACTATAATCTTTGAAATTATTGTACATATTTGGAACAAATTAGTAACTAGTAGTTAATAAGATCATATGCATACTTCATTTTAAAATAATTATGAAATTAACATAGATTATAACATGGAAGAGTAGGAAAATTCTATATAACTAATGGATTGTAAATCTATACCTGTAATTTTATAAATTTTCATTCAAAAACATTTGAAAACACAAAAGAAACCAATCAGTTTTCTGAGGAGTTGAACTGAGATGATGAATTGAGGATTAATGTATAAAAGTTTACATGAGGTCATTTATGACTTGACCTGGTTATTGTAATTTTCCATGATATAAATCATAAAATAATTTCTATTCTATTTAAATTTCTCCTGGCTAATTTAAAATAGCAAGTATTTAGGAGCAAAATTCATTTAGTATGTTAACTGGCAAGCAAAATAAATGTGGCTTCTCTATGTTATATCTTAAAAAGTCCTCCTAAAATAGGAAAAACTTATTTTAGAGAAGGACTTATTTTGTGGTTTCTAAAAATCAACATTTCTGGAATTTAAGCTTAGTCTCTCATTTTAATTTATATTCCCAGATATGGCATGTATTAGAAAGCTAACCACTCTCTATCTGATGACACTGAAATTTCTTTTTCTTTCTTTTTTTTTTTTTTATAGAGACAGAGTCTCACTTTATCACTCTGGGTAGAGTACCATGGCATCACACAGCTCACAGCAACCTCCCACTGCCGGTATATGGGGCAGGAGCCCTACTCACTGAGCCATAGGCGCTGCCCCTGACACTGAACTTTCACTTATGCTCAAGGAAAAATAGAATATTTAGATGCACTTGAAATTGATTAATAAAATGTCATAACAGCACATATTTCCCTCAAATATGATGCTTGAGCTAAAATTTCTAATCTCAAACTAAGCTGATCATAACGGCAAGTGAATACTTTCTTTATAGATACAGTCAGAAAGGGATCTCTCTCAAGGAAAGAGAATGCCTATGTGATGTGATACCTACCAGGAATGTCAGGAATAAAGGATAAAGATGTGTTAGTATTAGTGACGGAGGATACTGCATTTGGAATGAGATATTTCTTGGCTAACTGCATCAATGGGCTGCAAAGGGAAGATGGGGGGTGGTGTCATAGGAAATGAGAAAAGAAATGTAGGAGGATATTATATTACACAGAGCTTTGAAACTGACCATAAAAGTGAAGACACTGTTATGAGAGAAAAAAAGTAACTGGTGGGCTGCGCGAAGGCAGTGAGTGAACACAGATGGTAATGAAAAACTTCAGCAACACCAGGAACAGAGAAAACATGATAGGAACTAAGTTGAGGAGGATCAACTGTAGCACAACTGTAAATTTAAAAAAAGTTGAATTTTTTTGCAAGTTAAAATATCCATTAATGTTTAACAGAGAACAATTATGATATATAGAATAAACTTGCCGAACTATTTATACTGCAATATAAATTTCATCGTAAGCAACTCTTATTTCACTTTAATTTTTTATCTTCTATAACCTTTAAAACAAATGAAGCCATCATTCTCCTCTCATGTTTGGTACCTCCCTTGCCCTTTTAAAAATACATGAGACAAAATGGAAAAGATGCGTATCAATGGGTCATAAGAAACAAATGTTTGGGGTGGTTGCCTGTGGCTCATTGAGTAAGGCACCCACCCCATATACCAAGGGTGGTGGGTTCAAACCCTGCCCTGGGCAAACTGCAACGAAAAAATAGCAAGACGTTGCGGCAGGAGCCTGTGGTCCCAGCTATTTGGGAGGCTGAGGCAAGAGAATCGCCTAAGCCCAAGAGCTGGAGGTTGCTGTGAGCTGTGACACCACAGCACTCTACTGAGGGTAATAAAGCGAGACTGTCTCTAAAAAAAAAACAGAAAGAAAGAAAGAAATGTTTTGTTGTTAGTAACAAGCTTTGACATATCCACTCTTTTGGAAGGGAGAGAGATGTACAACTGAACCTTAAACTACTGTCAACTCGGAATGCTTGTTTTCCACATAGATTTTTTTTTTTTTTTTTTTTGCCATTGTTGGACACATTTAGATGCTTCAGCTTGCAAAGCTATGTAGCCACACAGGATCAGGGGAGGGCTGCAATCATGCAGTTTTTCCTGTTTCCCCTTATGCCTGATGCTATTTAAATTCTCCGTTGGTGCTCTGTGTGGAAGTTACCACAGAACAGGAGCAGACCCTCCAAGGCACAGGGCCTGCTGCTGTAGAGGTGGCTACTCCAACCACTGCTGTCAACCTTTGCCACACCCTCCCTGGTACTGCAGTTAAATCACAGCAGCACACGTGGAGAGCAGGGGAAAGGCTGGGTCCTGTACTGGACGGTGCAGTCGTCTCTGGAATTAGGACAGTTTCGTCTGTGTTCAAGGTCTGCTGCTCAGTAGCTGTGTGATCCTGACCCTGACTGCCCTCTATAAGGCGGTTTTTTCCTATGTGTGAAGTTAACATATAAACTCACTGCTATTATTATTATTTTTTTAATTATTCACATCATGTTTATAATTCTCTAATAAACACTCTATGAGGCAGATACTATTTGCTCCATTTTACAGGTAGGGAGATTGTGTATGCCCAGGCTGGGGGTGCAACTAATAATTACCTAAGCTGAAATTCACAATAATTAGATGTGTGGCCACCGTATCACAATAGAAGGCAACAGGCTTAACTGTTCTAGTTGCTGCTACATGAAATTTAAAAATAGAAAGAAGATGTAGTTTGTGTACTGAGAAAATATTCTAGGAACAAGGAGCTATTATTTCTAATCTTGTTCTGGCACAAGTTGTCTTCACTTGTTGCTTCATACGCTGAAAATGATAACCAGGGCTCTGTTTAACAAACCATACAGGCTTTTGCAAAGGATTAATTGGGAAATGTTTTTCAGACCCATAAAGATACATTTAGCAGTTTTGCAATTTGTTTTTCTTGCTGACCTATAATCCCTTGAATTTGATTCCTTTCACAGCCAAATGTTATACGTAAGTCATTTTATACTTGCCCTTTTCTTCATTTATCCCTTCCACATTAACACTCCATTCTCAACTCTATTTCTGCTCTTCTACTAAAAGGGTCCTGCAGGAAAGCTCCAGTGACTTTCTTCTTCCAATCCCCCGAGACCTTTCCCAAGGCTTTTTTTATTGCTTGGTATTTTCATTGCACATGAAAAGTCTGAGTGCTTATTTTAAGGCCTGATTTTCCATTGTCACTCCACTCCGTATTTGCTCTACCCCATCTCCACTTTCTACTCAATTTCACTAAATGCATAGAACTCCCTCCTCTTTCTTCATCACTCCTCCCCTAGCTTCACTGAAAGTACCTTTGCAATGGTTTAGTCTTTGTCTCTTTTCCATTTTTTTCCTCCTTAAATGTTGAAATTACCACTCAGAACTCGAGTCATTTACATCTCTCTTTTTTTTTTTTCCCTTTCAGCTCAATGCCTGCCTACGTGACCTCTGCTTTGCGTGTGCCTTCCCAACCTGAAGCTCCACGGAGTGAAGGCGAGCGCTGCACTGTCTCACTTCCCAACACCATGATCCCATCGTCGCACTAGTTCTCCTAATCAGGTTCCCAGTCTTCCCAACGAAATCTTCATTAGGTGTCACCCACATTCAAAGCCTAGAATATATTGTGGCTCATCAGAGTTATTTATTCTTTATAAGTTATCGAAACATTTTAAATCCTTTACAAATGAGCTTTTGTATTTTTCCCCCACATTTACCACTCAAGTATTGGCTCTAATCTCATCAAGACTAGATTTCTGCTTAGTTTCCTAACAGACTTCTTGGATGCTCTTTCTTTATTCAATCGTTTCATCACATACTCCACTAGCATTTGTAAAATATATTATCATTGTGTTAACTACCTACTCAGTAATTCTCAGTAGCTCTCTCTTTTCACGTGTAGTTTATATCCTTCTCTTTTAAGATTCTCTATGATTTTGCCTAATCATAATTACTCAACTTTTCTTCCTCTTATTTTGTCGTATGCAAATGGTTTGTTAAGAAGATTCCCTTAGGCGGCGCCTGTGGCTCAAAGCAGTAGGGCGCTGGCCCCATATGCTGGAGGTGGTGAGTTCAAACTCAGCCCCAGCCACAAAAACAAAAGAAGAGTCCCTTTATTATGCAACAAGGAAAGTACATTCACTATTAACTCCTTGGCTTTGTTTATCCGTTGTATTTTTTTAATAAAAATATTAATTTTGTTCCATCCATTTATTAAAATCCTTCCCGGCCCTTTTCAGAATTTATTTTTAATGCCTTAGCAAAGTTGCTGTACTAAGAGGTTTGTACTTACAAATACCTGAGTATAAAACATGCCTGGTGATTCCCTACATGTGTGATTTTGTGTTAGTTATTAACATTTCAATTCCAAGTTTTCCCACCTACAAAATGTAAAATGTCTCATTTTCCTCTTTAGAATGGTGCAGGGATTAACTTAGCTGGCACAGTGTTTGTACAAATTAATATTCATTTCTACAGTACTTTTGGTGATCCTACCTCATGGTATGGGCTGAAGTCGTGAAATAAAAAGAGACCGATTTATGGTAGTGGAAGGAATTCAGGAATGAAACAAATACTTTTATAACATTCCTATACTTTTAATATATATTTCTAAAAGGACAATATCATATGAAAATAGATGATGGTGATTTAACTTGAGAAGGAAGGAATCAGAGAAAGCTTCCCTGAGAGGACGTACGTAGAGATGAGCAGGAATCAACGGATGTTACGCAGAAGTGTCCAGGAGTCACTCGACACTCCTTAGTATTGTCTGATGAGTATCTCTGTCACTGTCATCCTCTGGAATGCTTTCCTGACACATGATTTCCCTGAACCGCACTTCTCTGAAACCTATTGCACAGCATTATATACTATTTCTGGCCTCCGTGCTCTACATTTGATTTGACTCTTATTCCGCTGTGTGTTGCAATCCTCTTATTTGCTGAAATAAACTCATTCTTGCTTTCAGCTTCTTTGCAACTAGCTCAAACACTCTGGGCAAAACTGGATATTCCTGATGTGGGGCTTTCACAGCACTTTGTGTATGATTTTATTCTACCATTTATTGTTTGAAGTTACATACTCGTATAATTTTTTTCTATAAACCCATGTAGTTCTCTAGGTAGAAAACATTAACTTTATCTTTCTACTACAAATTTGTGTGTTATCATCACTAAAGGAGAACAAAAAATGTGATTGTTGAAAATATGTTTGTCAACCATGCCAGTTGTATGTCTCTAAGTTATTTACGGACAGCAATCCTGTCTTCAAGAATTCAATTTTATTTACCACTATCGTACTACGGTACAAACGGTATCCTGTGTCTGTGTGTGTCCTGGCTGACTGTGAATATGTTTTCAGCATCTAATTAAAGATATAGAATCATTGATTATCATTTGAACATACAATGGACATATTTAAAAAATACGAAATGCACAATTCTATTTTTTTCCCTTCCTGCCAAACAAGATAAAGGCCACTGTAATATGAAATATTAGTTTGAGAATTAAAAGATAAATAGGGTTCACTTTGACTTAGTTGATGTTTAAGTCATGTACAGAACAATTTATATGTGCCAGCAGGCCTTCGGTAGTGGGAAGGCTCTGGAGTTGTTCTAAGTGTCCATTATGCGATGATTTTTCTTTCTTTTTTCATAATTTTGTACTATGAAGGGAGGCTATTTGTGTGAAAAAGCAAAGTTATCTTCTTACCACTTCAGAGCTACACTAAGAGTAAGAAGTGTTGAAGTAATAATTCTCCTAGGACCCAGGAATGAGTCAATTTAGAGCTGTTAGGAAAAAAGAGTGCCATTTAGTGATAACGTATATGTAAACAAGCATCTTGAGCATTACTTTGCAGCATGTTTTCAGAGAGCAGAGTAAAATACTTCCCTTCAAATAGGAACAGAAACCACAAGACCTCACTCAGCTTGGCCATCACTGTTCTGCCTGCTATTCTATTTGCTGAATACATGCTCTCCTGTATGTTGACACAGGTTGCTATGGGTACAACTCATACAGATTTTAACAATTTTTAAAATGAAGCAACTCTTTATTAAATAAAAATTCTTCAATAAGAGTAAGAATTTTCAATTCCGTAGGTGCATATATATAAAATGTATGTAAGTTGTTAACATTTTGATAAATACCATACAGCAAATATTGTGTCATAGATAAAAATAGGGAATAGTAAAATTATTGATTTTAGTGCAAATACATATTTGAACATAACTATTTAATAGTATAGTGTGTAAACTTCAATTTCTTGACTAAAGCCATACATCTCTAAATCGCATAAAGTTATTCTATATTTGCTAATTGCCCAAACATTTAATAAGTAGACATTCCTTCAAAAAATTATTAACATTTCTTATGGTAAATTCATTAAAGGGCTTGTTTCACAAATTTAGTGCTTCTTTTATAATTACACAGGTTTTTTATAATTACATACACACACACACACATTTGGTGAAAATATTTATGTATACACACACACACACTCTCTAACACATACACAACTCATAGTTTATACATACTGACATATGTTTATAACTTTATATACCTAAATTCATTAACTTGAAAGACTTTTGTGCCATCAAACTAAATTTTAAAGGTCATAATATGTACTAAAAGTGCAATATTTATTTTAAACTTCAATATTTAGTAGATAAAACCTAAAGTAAGATATATAAGAAAATTATCCCTAGGAAAATATATTTGAAAATAGCATTATTATACCATAAAGATTTGAAATTAGATCTGTCCTTCATAGAAAATAAATAAGAAAATATATTACTATGTTCTTTAACATTTTAAAGATTTTGGGATTTTTTTCCATATATTCTATGAGTAACAACATAATACAAAATATTATAAAAGATTATTTACAGTTTTACCATTGCAGTGGGGCAGTTAAGTGCATATAGCTTCCAGGTTTGAAGTTGGATTTGGAAAGTAGTTGGTAAGAACTTAATAAGTAAAACTATGGCAGTTCAGATACTGGGTAAGTCAGTCTGACTATTTCCTATAGAGATCAACATGTGCGTTTAATAAAAAAAATAGGAACTTGGCAATCACAGAAGTAATAGTTGGTAAATCATGAGATATCTTCCTTCCCATTTCTGAAATTTCTATTCTTAATTATTTTCTTCCTAAACAATGAACAAGCAACACAATAGACAATGTGTCTACATACACATATTTGTAGGAACAGCCTACCACATGTCAATATACAAGGGGGGAAGATTCAACCCAAATGCCAAGGGAAGGAAACACTTGCCACAGAATTGAACAAATAGTGCAGGCATGTGATAAAGCTTCTATATGGAAGCAAGGAAAATAAATCAAATGGCTACCAAATGCATGTTTTTAACTAAGTGATTTTTTTTTCCCTTTAAAAACAAGAATATCCTTTGAAACTGCTACTTTTAAAGCCAGGATAACTATGCTGACACTGGTATTTCTAGTCACTGGCTCATATTAACAAATATTATCAAGTGGCTAAATGTATCACACACTATGCTGTAGAAAAGTACGTAGATTGATTCAAAAAAGGCCTTTACACAGAATATTTTGTATTTCTCATCCAGCCTGAAGAGTAAAACTCCAAACTAAAATAGCATACACTTTATCAGTGGGAGTGCTGGGCTAAGGATGTGGGCAGAGGTTTAGAATGAGAAATATTTACTGTCACAATTCAAAAACTACACAGCAAAGTGCCTTACTTTACTAGGTTACACCCTTTGATGTAAACTGATATAATTAAATTTCAGCTTGATACATTAATCCAAAGTGTTTTCTAAAACTTCAGTCAGATTTAGAGAAAACTGCTTTACTGTGAATCTATTTTTAGATGTCTTCACACTTTTCTCAAGATGAATATCCAGAAATTTAATAATTTATGAATAACTGTGAGTGAAGTGTTAAGTAGACAGAATCATTTGATTATAACGTTCTTTTTCCAACACATTAAGCATTCTAGAATTTTGAGAGCACTGCTTAGAATACAAATCGGTAAGTTATTAACAAATGTCATTCCATAATATTAAAATGTCCTATTTTCCCCACTAGACAGATAGGAAGGTAGTGTTTCTACACCACCATATATCCTGCTAAATTCCAAATTGTAGTCATACTTGGAGAATGTTCGTATATTAATGTTTACACATGCTAAATACACACTGCAGACACACAGACCAAAAAAGAAACAAAGGCATTTGAGAGGGCCCAGGGGAGCTTGCTTTCTCTCAAACTGCTTGACCTCTAAAATACCTGATTATTCCTATTATCTCCTGCCAGCTGAAATCCTGATGTAGGAAGATGAAAGGCAACTCTTTCACCAAAATAAAATTTGCCTTTACCGTGAGAGAGCGTTACTTCTAAGCTCAAACAATGAAGCGTAGCTTTTTGTAAAACTACCTTCATCACTGCCTTCCGGATGTCTGTGTGTCTTACCGCCTCTGCCTCCTGCAAGCCTCCTTTGCCCTTTTACCTAAAACTCCTTCTTCCCCACACTGTCAATAACAGTACTGCCACTGAACATCACACCTTTCCCTAGATTTATTTCCTCCTGTATGTCAATCTTCGGGAATGTAGACTTTAACATGAACATACTACATTTTATTTTGGGGGGCACTGAGTCTTACTCTGGGGCTTGAGCAATCCTGTTGCCTCAGTCTCCTGAGTAACTCCCAGCAGGATACCCAGCTAGTTTTAGTAGAGATGGGGTCTCGCTCTTGCTCAGGCTGGTCCCCCACTCCTGAGCTCAAGCAATTCACCCACCTTGGACTGCCTAGGACTGCAGGTGTGAGCCACCACACCCAGCCTAAACATGCTTGTTTTGCAAATGGTAAATGAGTAAGAAGACCCAACAACTCCTGTGTCATCCCTAGTTCAGAGAACTGAAGTCTATTGAGAAAAAATGTCTATTCTATTTTGAACAAAGGGCCCAAAATAAAAGTTAATAGAAATTATATGTAATAAATTCTAGTGCTTGCCAGACCAGTTTTACAAAAATGGATTCTGAGGTATGTTTATTCCTTCCTTCTTTTCTTCCTTCCTTCTTTAACACATTCTTCTCTACCTTCCCTCCTTTAATTATAATATTACATATCCTCCAATTATTTATTTTTTTTGCTGTGTAAGGACTCTAACAGTAAAATAACTTTTAATTATTCTTACCTGTAAATGCCACTGTGAAAAAAATCATATAAATCATTTCTCTACTTATGTCATAGGCAAATGTAGGATTAAAAAATTATACTAACCTCCCCCAAATCATATGTGCTAAAATTATAGGATAGTTATTTGCAAATCAGAATGGAACATTCCTGACAAGAAAGAAGCGCTATATGTCAGATATAGATAATTACACATATTGAAATACTAAGATCCTAAAGTTTTTCTGAGAGAAAGAGAGACTACATTGATGTTATTTATCTGAGTTCAAACTGGCTGGGGACATTTATTTCATTTTATTATTCTATTATTCTGCCTTTTTTGCACAGGGAAAACACAAGAATAATTAACCTTTGAGAAATGAAGAAATGGTCTGCAATCGTTCAGAGAATTTATCTGTGAATCCGTCTGCAAATATATATCCTAGACAAATTTTCTAAATTCTATCACAGCACTTATCACAATATATGTACGTTTTTACTGGTGGGCTTCCTAAATTATGTTGCTATGAGAATATATGTGCTGATAGACTACAATAAGACAAGAAGTTAGTGGAGCTTGTTCTGAAGAAGTAATGCCTGTTTGAGATTAGAGGGATAAGCTGTATCTATTAATGCAAATGTGTTAGGGAAAATCTATACAGATAACACAGTCCTAGCATAAAAGAGTTAGAGAATTAAAAGAAACTGAAAGAAGAATAGGAACTCCACAGGGTCAGGAGACAGTGAGGAAGTCTGGTCCAAAGATGTAGAGGTAGAAAGAACCAACACCAAAAGGCAGATTTCCATAGTTGTTAGGATTAAAATTATGTAAAGGAATGTTTATAAACAGAGGCTATAAGCTAAGATTTGCTTTTTGAGAAGCTTCTTCTGAATTTGATGTTAAAACCTGATTAGATAAGGTAAGCAGCAGCGGGGAGTGGGAAGAGGAGATAGGTTATGATTTCAGAGTATTATATCACAGATAAAATGACATGTCTTGGTTACCTTTATCCTTTTAGTCTGGTGCCCAGAAGAAGAATCTACTTTGTCTATTACATACAGGCACCATCTTTGAGACAAAAATCCTCTTTTCTGTATTCTTAAATTATTTTCTCACTATATTGAAGATAATGAGTTCTTCGATTTTTTGCTCATGTTATACTTTCTCTGACTTAAAATGTGGTTTGCTTTCCTGAACTTAACTTATATATATTTTTAAAAGACTTCTTTTGATATTATTTTAAAGAAATTATAGCCAATTCAAATTTAAGGGTCTAATGTCACTATTTTACCCACCCTCTTCAAAAATATACATGTGCATATAAAAATGGATACGAAGAATGTCACATATGTTCATGTAATCTACCAGACATCAGACTGGGAACCGCAGCTATAACATTCTGAATTTAGAAAATACTAAGTTGCATGAAAGTGGAACCAATACTTAAAATAGCATTAGGATACCAATTCTAAACTCAAAACCAACACCTATTAAAACATATTTTGGGTGGTGGAGCAAGATGGCGGCCGAGTAAAAGCTTTCTTGCAACTGGGCAGGGTGAGACTGGGGAGAGAGGACTTCAGGCATCTCTGGCAGGTGGGATCTCCCCAGAAACTTCCCTTTGGGGACACAGGGAGACAGTGTGAGACTTCTGGAAACCGTGAGGAAGGCAAAAGTAGCTGAGACTAGGCAAGTGGTTGCATGTGTTGGTTCGGTCTAATACTGTCAGCAGCTGTGGGTGGGGCAACAGTGGGACTGCAGGCTGGAAAGGTCTTGCCTGTGAGCTGTTTGGGTTTCTTTTGGATTTGGCACTCAGTTGAACTGCTTTGGGAGAACTTGGGCAGGAGTGCAGGGGTCTTTAAGTGTTGTCTGGAGCCCCAGACTGGGCCACCAAGCCAGACGGAGCTACCAGTGTTTGGTTGTGGGCTGTGTGGAGCCATTGTGGGACAACTGCCCTGGCAAGCTACACCCTCAGGGTTGCAGAACAAACATCGGGCAGGAGCGAGTAATCTAGTGACTGAGCCTAAAGGCGGGGACTGAGATGCCTTGCAGCCTTAGCCCTCAAGGGCATAGGGTGAGACTGGTTTTGGCACACCGGGTAAGTGCATAGCCACTTAAGGAGTGATCTCAGCCACAAGCGCTTTCCTGGGAAAGCTGCTGCTTAGCCCAAGTTAGCAATTTAAAGTGTCTTCTAAGCAGGCTGAGGAGGACTTAAGCTCTCCACCATGGGGGGTTTGAGAAATCATTAGAGACAGAGGGTCATTCCCTACAAAGATCCAGTAACAACAGAGTGATTCTGCCATGGTGTGATCTGGGAGAGACACCTCCCCAACCCTGAGGACAGACATAGGCAACAGTGAAAAATAATCATGAGGCGGAATCAAGAGAAAAACTCTGGCAATATGAATAATCAGAGTAGATCAACTCCCCCAAGGAACAATAAGGTAGATACAGCACAAGATCCCTTGCATAAGCAAATGGCTGAGATGTCAGATGTTGAATTCAGAGTCTGGATAGCAACTAAGATCAGCTCAGTGGAGGAAAAGATGGAATTAGAATTTTAAGCAGCAATTCAAAAGATGACCCAAAAGATGTCTCAAGAACTGAACGAATTCAAAGACAAAATGACCAAAGATTTTGACACATTGAGACAAGAAGTTGCAGCCCTCAAAGATCTGAGAAATACAGTAGAATCCCTCAGTAACAGAATGGAGCAAGCAGAAGA
>CAUYRH010019829.1:0-13101 GCA_963574655.1 Perodicticus potto | reverse complement strand
CATAAATGCTAGTTCTTTGTAAGGGAAGTAACTTCCTGAGTTGCATGTTATCGCTAAGGGCGAAGTAAATTTCTGGAGTGAGATTTAACCTTCTGTCTGCTCTTTTTACTGGGAATAGTTTGAATTTGGTATGTATCAAGACTTTTGTGTTCAATTTATGGCATTTCTTTATAACCAAAGACTTTTATTAATACAATTTTATATCATTACAGCAGTTGGGATTGGCAAACATTTATTAGGCACCAACAATGTACTAGCCACTGAACGAACAATAAAATGTATCTTTATCCAGTGGGTTCGTAATGACATTTATATCTAATGAGGCTATAAATAAAATGGGAAATGGTATTATTTCATGTGTCGTTGGCTCCTAGCACATGGTGGAAATTTCACAAGAACCATGATAATGCAGTTCTCTATTCTCCGATGTATTGTTAAATTCTCAGTAAGTAAGTTTTACATCTATCATTTTCCTTTCTGCTGGTTTAAAATCTAAGAAGGTACTGCATTCAAGAGTGGAGCAAGCCTAAAAGAAAGGGAAAACCTCTCCCTGTGTCGAAATGCAAGCAGACAATGTTTTTATCTTCTAGTGAGAAGTAGAACATCTGACTCATGGGTACACAGCGTCGGTCCCTACTGGTTATCTCTCTTGTTCTGTCCTTCACCTTTTCTAAGTTCCTTTGCACCCCAAATTTCTACAAGCTCTAATTTAACTTAGAATATGAGCATTTAAATATTTAGAAGTTTTATTCTCTCGTTTCGAACAAAGTAAACTACTGCTGTGTACTACATATTTTGCAGGATTTTAGAACAATCAATACCCCTTAAAGACTTACATCATTGAAAAAAGGGGGCATGAATATCATAGGTTTTTGATCTTTCTTTAACAAAACTTACTTTTCTGAAAAAGTCATATAGTTAGTCGAAATATTTTAAAAATTAAATCTAAAAAAAGCCCACAGATGAAATAGAGGCATCTTTTAATTATCCCAATGAATACAACCTTCAACACAGCAGATCGACTACAACATCTGGTTTTCGGAGGTGTGTGATTTTCCAAGATGGTAGACATGTTCACACAAATTCAGTTTGTTTAGGATGGTATTTAAATAATTTTTAACTGATGGAACTCCCTTAAGCAGATGACAGGAAGGCATTTCTGTGGAGCAAGGAACAGAGCCAGCCAGGGGTTCAAAAGTTGCCCGGGATTGATTTATTGTACAAATATACCAAGAGAATGTTGGATATATTCATAGTACAAAATTTACCATAAAAGCATCATTGTATGCAATTTTTTCCTTCCAACTGCCTTAAGGTATAACGCATTTTATGGGGGCAACTGGAGGAGACAGAGGAGAGAGAGAAAGAAACAGGGAGGGGTGTGGGTTGGGTGGCTACTGAAATATTTTTGTTTTCTTTCCAAATTCTCTGAAGTGGCCAGTCTTAGTATCAACCAAGCCTGGATCACTGGCCTTCTCCAACCACTATGCAGGCACGCTCTGATTTACAGTAAGCAACTGAAAACTGATTACATAGGAAAAAGCTTTGGAATGATTGTGTTTTTTGTTTCTCTCTGCCTTTAACCTCAGGTTTGAACTACAGGAACAGGCTCATTATGCTTTTGTATAAGGGTATGTCCCAAAGCCCTGTGCAAATCTGCCAAGGACCTTTTTCCCAGAGTTTATAGTAACATTATTTCTGTCCTTAGGGCTAAGAGTCAAGCTGAATTATCTCCAATTTAGGGCTTATCTTACTTTCAGAATTTAATAAATAGATTTAAATCTCACAGAATTTATGACCTAGGAAATGACTGGCATGTAATATGCTTTGCAGAATTATAAATATATATGTATTTGAAAACCACAGAGTACAAAATACGCTCCCTGTTCATTTCATGATTGTGGTGTGAGTTCTAGTTTGTTCATTTACTTTTTTAATCGTCACTGTCTCAGCTGTGCTTCTGTGTTTTCTCTTCCTTTAGGCCATACCCACCTATTCATTTCTAAAAGCCAGAACAGACAGACACAGAGGGGAAAAGAAAGAAACTAAATAAGTTAATAGAGTTCCATCTATGCCATTGAAAATGAGTGACATAAATAGAAACTTAAACTTTTCATTTTAGTGTTTTTTTCTCTCTAGATTCAAAATCAGGATAACCCCTAATTACATTTTGTCACATTTTATAGTTAGTATTATAAATATTACATCTGAGAATATCTGGTCCTTTATTATTGTTTAAGTTTTTAAGGAAAAATTCCAATTATACATGAAAGTTTATAAAAAGTCAATATTCAAAACTAATTTCTTAGATAATTTTTTCAATGTGACCTATTACATAAAATGTAGCAAAAACAAAGATTTTTTTTTTCTGAGATTTGACCTGTGGCTCACATTTAAAAGTCAGATGTTCATTGTATGGAGTTGCTTATCAAATTAAATTTTATTTGGTCCATCAACATTTAATACTCTTAAATTATTACTGGTCAAAATGGACATTATTAAGACGTAAAACTTGTTTCCTGGCAAAAATGATTCAGTTGTATCATTTTTAATTTCAGGACTCCTAGAAAAGTATGGATTAATTGGAACTGTACCAGACTGGGATTCCTCCAGAGAGTAAACAGTGGTATATTTTTCTGAGAGCTTAGAGTCTGTACTCTTTGCCCTTTTCCCCCACTCTGGGAGAAAAATAGATTATTGGCTAAAAGACAAAACAAAACAAAACCAAAAACCAATTCTGTCAAGTAGCTTTGTATCATGGTAATTTGCTCAGCCTGCTGTATGGTGGTAAACAGACCCTACTTTGAGGAACTTACTTGAGGGAGGGTGTTTAGACTCTCACTTATTACTTTCCATGGTTCCCGTGAGGGTTTAACAAAAATAGGAGTCTGCTAGCAGTCTTATTTTGTTTAAAATCTATATGGCAATGACTTTCCAAAGGATTAAAAGTATTATTTGTACCATAAGTTCATAACACAGTTTAACATTTTAAAAAGCTAGAGTCAAAAAAATTTGTTTTAAAATTATAAAAGGGGAGAGAGAAAGTACTGTCACACCAGGAACTATAGATAAAATGTTGGTGGCAATTGAACGGTGACATTCTTGCTTTCATTCAATCAATCTGTATTTCCTGGCCACACAACTCACCTCTCAAAATGGATTCTAGAAATGACTGTTAGAAGAAAAACACAATGGTTACAGTTTTTGAGGTATCAATGTGCCCCCCGCTGCAATCTCTGGGACTGGGCTGTTAATTCTGTTGGTAGGTACATCCTGTAAAGTCATTTTTACAGAACTTCAATTTGGCCTTAGATGCCATAGAGCTGAGTTTTAAAGTTTGGGGGGATAACCAGAATGTTCTAATTTTCCCATAAATTTACTCTTTAATATTCTGACATTATCAATTACTTTCTGTCTATTCATCCAGAGATCTGTTGCTTTCCTTATTTTTAACTTTTAGTGAGAAACAGCTTTGAGAATGCAAACACCTTTTTCCCTCTGAATTTGTGATGTAACCCCTTTTCATCTTGTGAGAGAGACAGCCAGAGAGAGACTCATCAGCAACATTTACAAGTTACTCTAACTTGCAACAGGTCAGAAATTGGGCCTTCTATCAAAAGACTAAAAAAAACCTAGAATTCATCAAAAGCACAGATACAAGAATAGACTTCATAAGTAAAAAAAAAAAATTTAAAAACTCTAGTTTTTTTTCTTTCTTTGTTTGTTTGTTTACGACAGGCTAGCCTTGCCCCAGCGATCCATCCTTAGGGCACAGAAGGATTGAGGAAAGAGTAGAGAACACCACTGCTGTTTCTAACAGGATATTCCAATGCCATTTCAGTTCCAGGAATTTTGTGTTCTCCTATTTTTACTTCATTAGCAATTCAACATGTCTAATTTGCCCACACAATACTTTCAACTTACTTTACCCATTTGACCTGGAACAAAGTGAAAGCACATTTTGCCCAGTTGAAAGGTCTCCTGGCAAGTTGGTTAGCAACAGGCTTGCCAGTCCGGGTTCGGTTAGCAAACAATAAACACGTTTCATTAGACAATTAACTAGCATATTCTCTTCTTTACTATGCAGTTTTCGATTTTATTTTCTTGCATCATTTTTTCCCCATTTGTTATTCAACTTCTTCCTTGTAATTCTTGCCTCAATAAGATTTCCAATTGAGGAATCAATCGCGTCCGTGGCGGTGAACATAGTTTAATTGCAAAAAACCAGGTATCGAGTAAAAGTTTATTCGAAGACAGGGAAAAGCTACACATTGTCTTTCATCTTCCCTTGATAGTTTAAAGTTGTGGCTAGATACGTACCAATTAAGGAATTAAGCTAAGTTATCTACAAGCATCAATTTTGCTGCAATGCTCTAAAATTTGGTCACTTGGGGATGTCTTTACTTGTAACAGTTTAAGTATACAGGGGACGCGAGGGCTCTGCGAGAAAAGCAGGCGCTCTGCTCTCCCTGTGACAGGATGACGTTGGAACCACCGCCACGAACTGCCCGAGTTGCTCGCGTCCTCTGCGCCCCGATATACACCTGGATGCCGGACACCACAGGGCGGAGCAAGAACGTTTCTTAGTCCTGTTCTCCTTGCTCGGGCAGGCGAGGACCTGGGAGTCGTCACCCCCACGGGCAGAGAGCCACCTAAGGCCGGACTCGAGTCATCTGTGTCCCCGCGTGCACTGCCTCCCGAGGATACCTGCGTAACTTAGAGCAGTCAAGCCCTACTACGTTTAAAAGTGTATTTATGGTTGTCACTGTGCACATCGAAAAGCTTGCTCCGCACCCCCAGAGTGCGCGGGGCCTCTGCGCCTGGAAACAGGCCCCTCCCAGCGCAGCTGTCGCCGCCGCCTGCGGGCTCCTTTCACTTTCTCACGGCCAAGTCACCCAGAGGGGCGCCGCTGCTGCCACCGCCGCTGCGCCCGAGGACTCCGCCCCGTGCCGCTTCGCTTTCGGCCCCCGCCCTCCCGGGCCCCGCCCACCCCAACAGTCGCTTCATACGATTGGCTCGTGCGGGCGGCAGCTCCGGCTCTCCTCTACCACTGGCTGAAATCCCTTGTCAGTCCGACGATTGCCCACCACTCTCTCCGCCTTCCTGAAAAACCGCCCTCCTATTGGAGGAGCCTGAGGACTAGGGGCGGGCGGGGAGCGCCGGTCCCGCCGCTTTCGGTCAATCGCAGAAGCCCAACGCCCCGAGGGAGGGAGGCCGGGGGAGGAGAGGGGCGGACTGAGGGGGGGAACATCTGGCCGGCGCCGCCGCGTGCGTGCGTGGTGCGTCCTCCCGCCCCCTCCCCTCCCCTCCCCCGCCCCCTGCCCCCCCACCCGGCCCGGCGGCTCCGCGCTCGCTCCCTCGCTCGCTCCCTCGCTGTGTCTGGCAGGCTGCGGCCGCCGCTGGGCTGCTGCCATGGGGAGCCGTTGAGAGTGGGGCCCTCTTCGCTCCGCCGCGCTCCTCCGGCTGCCAGCGGGGGTGGGTGGGAGGGAGGGGCGGGGGGAGCGGGCGACGGAGCCGGGATTGGGGGGTGGGGGGGCCGGGAGGGAGGGGGGCAAGAGGAGGAGGAAGCCCACCAAGTCCGGCGGCGGCGGCAGGAGGAGGCGGAGGACGCGGCGGCGGCGGCGGCGGCGGGGACGCAGTGACTTAGGGCCGCTCCTTGTGAGTCCCGGCGCCCTCTCCGTGCCCCGGCCCCCTTGCGGGCGGGGGGCGCCAGCTGTGCGGCCCCGGGCCGGGCCGGGGGCGCCCCCGCGAGGAGAGTTAGTTTGTGTGGTTGGAGCTGTTGGGGCGGCGGGGGGCGGCGCAGCTGCGGGAGGCCCGGGCGCGGGACGGGGCCGCTGCAGCTGCGGGGTCGGGCGGGGTGCGGGCCCGCCGGCTCTGCGCCGCGCCCCCCCCGGCCGGTGCAGCTGCAGCGCGGGGCGGGCTCCCGGCCGGTGCAGCTGTGGTGGCGCCTCTCGGGTGCGGAGGGCGGCGGGCTGGGGGAGGGGGCTTGGGAGCCGCCGCAGCTGCAGTGGCGCCCGGGACGGCCGCGGCTCCGGGGACCGGTGCAGCTGCAGCGGCGCCCGGGGGGAGGGGGCCCCTCCCGGGCTGGTGCAGTTGCCCGGAGGCCTCGGGGGCTCGCGCGCTGTGGCGTCGGGGAAGCGGTAGCAACCACCCTCCTCCCGCTGGCTGCTTCTTACGACTTTTCTTTTGTTGTTGCCGTGACCCGGGTCTGTTTTCTCGTCTGTTGTTGAAGGTGTTTTCCTGCTGCACCGGCTCTGCGCCCGCCACCTCCTTCCCTGTGGTTTTAACCTTCCTCTTTCCCCGTGTGTTTAATGCGCAGCGAACTAAGTAAAGATTTGCATTTCTTCCCCACTCGCCACCCCCCGCCCCCACCTCTTTGAAAAACAACTCCCCCATCCTTGCAGAACCTCTCTGGATCCGCGGTAGCAAGACAGGAAGGGGTTGATTTGTGGAGTGGGAGTCGCTGGCCCATTGCGGTGCTTGGGACTCATTAAACTGTCACTCTCCCCCCACCCCACTGGGTAAATGGGGTGATTAATGCCTGATATGTTGGAATGGGGCGAGGGTGTTTGTGGAGAATAGATTGTGGGGCTGGGAAGAAATTTATTTCCAAAGAGTGCCTTCCAAAGAGGCATTCATAATTCTGTCATTCACTGCGAAGTTACAGAAAGTTAGGTTTGAGACTTCAGGGAAAGCGAGAAAGACAGGGCAGAGTCGTTGGGTTTTGTTACTCTTTAACTTTTCTGCCACGGCTTTCTAATGGGAAGCTTTCTTTTCTACGTCTCCACAGACTCTGGGGAGGGTGAGGAGTAGAAAAGGAGCTGGGGCCTGAGGCACTCGCGTCTCAACCCAGGTGATAACCACTCTGTTCCCAGGGGAGCCTTTCTAATGGGAACGGAGTGGTTATCACCTGGGCTGGGACGATTGTGCCTCCAGCCCCTTTCCCACTCCTCGCCCTTCCCAGCGTCTGTGGAGATGTATTTGACATTCATAGATGTCGCAGCACCCTGCAGGCACTGGTCAGTCCCGGCCCGGGTTATATTACATCCTCATCAGCCATTAGAAGACCCACAAACTCCAGCTAAAAAGTTCCCAAACTTACTAAACCTGGCTTTTTTTTACCCTCCTTCTCTCTGAAAGATTTGCTTGAGATCGTAAACATTACAGAGCGACCCCCCCTCCGAAGATTGTTACAGGACATAGATCAAGGGGAAGGCAAGGTTCAGCCTTTTCTGAGCAGAAAGATGAGCTGGGCAAGTGCAGCATTCATTTTAAGTGACTGTAGCAGGTTGCATCAGTTTATTAATCGGTCTCATTGAACTGAAATACTTTCCAGGATTTCAGAAAGTACAGTTTCAGCTTGTTGGTACTGAGAATTGAAATTTGCATGAACTGTGGCAGTGTGAGAAATCTTATGAAGAAGGTAGTTGTACATAAGTAATTAAGTAAGAGTGAAATAATAAGGTGATCGAGGCAGAAGTAATAAGTCTGCCAACATTTCTGAGGCATGTATACCATTATCTCAGCAGAAAAAAAAAAGTGCGGTAATAATGTTGAAATGGGACTGGAGATGTCAAATGGGTTGGGTTTAAAAATATCCCTAAACTGTCTTTGAAACTAAACGTTGGAGTTAAATAAAAGTGAATCTGGATTTCCTGAATAGCACCGTGGCTTGAGTGTGCTGTCAGTATGTAAGCCAGTCCACCAACTTAAGACAGAAGTGTTGCTATTCCATAAATACAGTAGAACTCCATATGCTGAGTTTTTCAATTTCTTCTGTTAGAAAGTTTGGAAAAAAAGGAAGACTTTGAAGTATTTTGTTTATACTAACAGAAGAGAAAAGTTCTCCTAAGAAAAAGCTGGTGGCAGGAGTGTAGAGGAGTAGCATATGGCATTAAAAGGAGCACAGCTGGAGGTAGCATTTCCATCTGAACATGATGTCAGAGCAGCTGACAGCCTGCCATCCCTCAGCCTTTTATTCTAACACACAGACAGGGAGTTAGTGTGTGCGGATCTGTGGTGGAGAAGGTATCTCTTTCCTCTCTAACATCATCTCCACTTTGCATCTGTCTCTCTTAGTCTGCTTTTTTTCCACCGATGTAACAGACCTGGAGCCAGCAAGACTCAGAGGAAAGGACTTAATCAGGTTTATGTGTCCTAAAGGTAGGAGTAGCAGGAGATTAGATTGAGCATATTTCTGTTTTGGTGTCTTGTTTATTTAATTTAAAAAAAAATCACATTACTTTCTTAACCCAGTTTAGGAATAATATATGATTATTAAATGAACATCTTACTGGAGTTAAAAGTCTTGAGCTTGTTTAGTTTTAATTTTTATCCCTTTTACTTGAGCGAGTAAATGGTGATACACAGAAATATCTCAAGTTTTGAAATGTTAAGAAAGGCTTTGAAATATTGCTTTTTGAGATCACTTTGGATTAAAATGGTTTTTTGTTGTTTTTGCTCACTGCTATTGAGATTCCTTTTGCTTTGGGAGGTGGGGGAGAAATAGTAAACTGTCTGGAATCCAGCATTCAAACTTATATGAGAAGATTATTCTAGTTAAGAAGCTAGATTGTTGTGTAATTAATTCCACTGTGAAACTTTATTCTTCAAAACATTCAGCAGCAGGGCTGAAACATGCAGCTGTAGTGCTTTTGAAACTGAGGATTTTTTAAGAAGAAAAAAAAAAAACCAAACTTTTGTCCCCAGGAGAATAGTTTGACTGGTTTCCTCGTTTCTCTTTCAAATATATATTTAAGAGATCTTTTATTTCAGCATAACAATAATTATTTGCAGGAGTTTTTGTGTTAGCGACTAATTTAGAACTTGTAGATTTGAGCTGACTGAATTGGCCAGACAGCTGTAATCGCACTCCTCTATTCTTAATCTCTTTATCTGGGCAGCAGCTGCCATATGGCCACAGTCAGCTGGATCAGATGTTTGTAAGCTTCCTTCTTCGTCCCTCTCTGTCCTCGCAGCCTCCTAATTTGATCACGGCTACCTTGTGAGCTGCCCTCCAATCTTTATTTTTAGCCCTCTCAAGGATTAGGATTGATGTTAGCTGTGGGGCACTTAAAGTGATTGTATTGTAAATCTTAGTTTCTATGCGAGCAGTGGCATCTTGCAGAATGTATTTGGGGTTAGGATGAAAGTTTCCGTCTGTCTTGGGCAAAGTGTAGAAAAAGGGAAGTAATTTCTGAATATTAAGTGTATCCTTTCCCAAAATGCACTTGCAGAGATGGGTGGTGTGGAGGCTTACTCCTGCTCACAGGAGAGGTGCAGTCGGCTTTTCTTTATTTTTACGGAGTTTACCCTCTGTAGTTGAATTTTGACCCTTTGTACATCTTTGCCTTTCTTCTCCTTCCATTTCACCCTCCCTCACCCGAAAACAAGGGAAACCATGCATATTTGAAAGAATAGAAGCTAGTGGGAAAACAAAATATATCAAGTTATGTTGAAACAAAGTATTTTCTGTTGACTGAAGTAAGGCAGAGCCAGAAAAAAAAAGTTTCTTTTTCTAGAAAGGCTTTTTTTTTTTAATGTGGAACCTGTAAAGCTTTTGAGTTTTATTTAAGCATAGTATGCCTTTATTTTAAAAAGTTTGAATTAATTTTGATATGGAACTTATTTTGCTTTGTAACAGATCAAAGTTTAGATGAGAATTTTCAGAGTTAAATAAAGACCCTATGGTTCCTAATGATCTAGACGTACAGATTATACAAAACAAAAAAAAAAAGTATTTTTTTCTCAGTTCATTTAAAAAAATCTTTGGATTTGTTCATAGTAAGAATGATCTTTTCCATCTGTTGGTGTAGTTCCTTCTGATCTTGTACATGTGTGCTGTACCTGCAAATCTTAAGGCATTAACATCTGTTTTTATACACAGGGCTTTTGTTGTTGTAACACTCTGACTTTAAAAGTAAGTTGTTTGCTAATTTTCTGGGCTAATTATGCGGTTTCATTTTTTTCCCTTGATTCAGCCAAATGTGTATGTATTTAAACTGTGCTTTCTAAGTACAGTTAAGTATCAAAAGTAATAAAAGAAAAAGGACATTAGAACAATTCTTCTTGAATCTTCCAGACTATGTTTGGGACTTTTCTTTGTTATATGAGTTGTTCTCTCTGAACGAAAGCTATTTTGTAAATTTTGCAGGACGTAATTTCATGAGTGGAGTTAATTAAATTTCTCCTGAAAGAGATGTAAATTCTTCTTAGTAAGAAACTGTAGTTAAATGAAGGCTTTTAAAACTTGACTGAAACTTCAGGGAAGGTGGAGATACATCAGAGACTGTATGACTGGGTGAGGAAGTCCGGAAAGTGTACATTTTTCTTCTTGCACTTGGGTCTTGTGCGTGTGATTTGGTGGTGCTTGAGTCATAAGCCTGATTAAAATTCAGGGACATGTACCTCGGCGGCCAGAGCGGAATTATTTTTTTTTTATATGGGGACTTGAGCGCTGGAAAGTGGATCTAATGAGAAATTCCTCTCTTTGCAGGTTATGAAGACAGTATGGAGTTTCCAGACCATAGTAGACATTTGCTGCAGTGTCTGAGCGAGCAGAGACACCAGGGTTTTCTTTGTGACTGCACTGTTCTGGTGGGAGATGCCCAGTTCCGAGCGCACCGAGCTGTACTGGCTTCGTGCAGCATGTATTTCCACCTCTTTTACAAGGACCAGCTAGACAAAAGAGACATTGTTCATCTGAACAGCGACATTGTTACAGCCCCCGCTTTCGCTCTCCTGCTTGAATTCATGTATGAAGGGAAACTCCAGTTCAAAGACTTGCCCATTGAAGACGTGCTAGCAGCTGCCAGTTATCTCCACATGTATGACATTGTCAAAGTCTGCAAAAAGAAGCTGAAAGAGAAAGCCACCACCGAGGCAGACAGCACCAAAAAGGAGGAAGATGCTTCAAGTTGTTCGGACAAAGTCGAGAGTCTCTCCGATGGCAGCAGCCACATGGCAGGCGATTTGCCCAGTGATGAAGATGAAGGAGAAGATGAAAAATTGAACATCCTGCCCAGCAAAAGGGACTTGGCAGCCGAGTCTGGGAACATGTGGATGCGGTTGCCCTCAGACTCAGCAGGCATCCCCCAGGCTGGCGGAGAGGTAGAGCCACACGCCACAGCAGCTGGAAAAACAGTAGCCAGCCCCTGCAGCTCCACAGAGTCTTTGTCCCAGAGGTCTGTCACCTCCGTGAGGGATTCGGCAGATGTTGACTGTGTGCTGGACCTGTCTGTCAAGTCCAGCCTTTCAGGAGTTGAAAATCTGAACAGCTCTTATTTCTCTTCACAGGACGTGCTGAGAAGCAACCTGGTGCAGGTGAAGGTGGAGAAAGAGGCTTCCTGTGATGAGAGTGATGTTGGCACTAATGACTATGACATGGAACATAGCACTGTGAAAGAAAGTGTGAGCACTAATAACAGGGTACAGTATGAGCCGGCCCATCTGGCTCCTCTGAGGGAGGACTCGGTCTTGAGGGAGCTGGATCGGGAGGACAAAGCCAGCGACGACGAAATGATGACCCCGGAGAATGAGCGTGTGCAGGTGGAGGGGGGCATGGAGAGCAGCCTGCTGCCCTATGTCTCCAACATCCTGAGCCCCGCAGGCCAGATCTTCATGTGCCCTCTGTGCAACAAAGTCTTCCCCAGCCCCCACATCCTGCAGATCCACCTGAGCACGCACTTCCGTGAGCAGGACGGCATCCGCAGCAAGCCGGCCGCCGATGTCAACGTGCCCACGTGCTCGCTGTGTGGGAAGACTTTCTCTTGCATGTACACCCTCAAGCGCCACGAGAGGACTCACTCTGGGGAGAAGCCCTACACGTGCACCCAGTGCGGCAAGAGCTTCCAGTACTCGCACAACCTGAGCCGCCACGCGGTGGTGCACACCCGCGAGAAGCCGCACGCCTGCAAGTGGTGCGAGCGCAGGTTCACGCAGTCCGGAGACCTGTACAGACATATTCGCAAGTTCCACTGTGAGTTGGTGAACTCCTTGTCTGTCAAAAGCGAAGCACTGAGCTTGCCTACTGTCAGAGACTGGACCTTAGAAGATAGCTCCCAAGAACTTTGGAAATAATTTTATATATATATAAATAATATATATATTATATATATATAAATAGATCTCTATATAGTTGTGGTACGGTCTAAAAGCAGTCTTGTTTCCTGGAACTAAAAAGTTGGGATATTAACTTGTTTTTGCACTTTAGAATAGCATGAGAATCTCACTAATTTAGCATTCTGATAAAAGAAACTTTAGAGTATGTCAGAGAATAGAGAGGTGTTTTTCCTTTGCGGGGGTAGGGGAAGTAAGCCAAGAAGAACCTTTTAAACAGATCGTCCTATCACAAAATGCTTTCATATGACTTAATTTTGTCAACTCTGCATTGTCTTTTGAGCTCTTTTTTCCCCCCCCAACAGTTTTTTTTTTTTTTAAAGTAGAAATTCCCTCCAGTTTTATTAGCCTCTTTATATGTCTCAAATTGCATGAATTTTTCTGGCTGTTGGAAACCTGAATGCTTTTAGACCCAAATGGAAAATTTCTGAAATGCTGGATTATCTATTTTTAAACAAGCAGTTGACTTAAAACTTTCTGTGGCAACTTCTGGTTTTCTGACGGTTCCCAGTGAGAGAAATTCTGAAAGTACACTGGGATCACTGGGACACTGTCTTGTGAAGGTTTGCTTGGGATGAAAAAGGATATTGCAGCTTCCGCAGTGTTGAACTGTGTGTTTAAAAATGTGAATTACTGTTATTGTATACTGTAATTGATTACATGGGCTGGGGGGGTGTCAAAGAACTTGACAGGTCGTGTTGATGCTCTTAGTTGAGTCTTGAAAAGTAAATATTAACGCTACAGAAATGCATGAGTTTCAATATATTTTTTGTCTTTGTTTGCATTGTATAACTTTAACGAGTGAGTTTAAAATTATTTAATTTCCTTAGAAAAATAGCACCATTTGGAAAAAAACTGGTGTTATGAAGAACGTAAATGCACTGTTTTTATTTTTATTTTATATAATTTAAATTGACTTTCCCACTGTCTTTAAGTTGAAACTGTTAAGCTGAATAAAAACTTAAGCTGCAAATTGATAACTTC
>CAUYRH010019824.1:0-25613 GCA_963574655.1 Perodicticus potto | reverse complement strand
AATCTCAAAACTGCAGATGCTGGCGTGGATGTGGAGAGAAGGGAACACTTTTACACTGCTGGTGTGACTGCAAACTGATACAACCTTTTTGGAAGGAAGTATGGAGAACTCTCAAAGAACTCAAGCTAGACCTCCCATTTGATCCTGCAATCCCATTACTAGGCATCTACCCAGAAGGAAAAAACTCCTTTTATCATAAGGACACTTGCACTAGATTGTTTATTGCAGGTCAATTTACAATCGCCAAAATGTGGAAATAGTTTAAATGCCCACCAACCCAGGAATGGAGTAACAAGCTACACCCCGGAATATTATTCAGCTATTAAAAAAAACGGAGACTTTACAGCCTTTGTATTAACCTGGATGGAGGTGGAACACATTATTCTTAGTGAAGCATCACAGGAATGGAGAAGCATGAATCCTATGTATTCAACTTTGATATAAGGACAATTGATGACACAGTGGGGGGTGGGGGAAGGGGAGAGCAGACAGAGAAAGAAGGAGGGAGAGGGTGGGGGAAAGGAAAACAAAAAAAAAGGAAAGGAAATAGTGACTAATTATCACATAAATTGGATTTATGAACTTATGAATGAGTAAAAAACTTGTGAATAAACATAAAGTAATGCTGAGCATTGGTGCATTGCCAAATTTGCCTAGTTTTCTGTCCTACATAAGGATTTTTGAGGAATTAATTTCATTTAGTGAAAGATGCTTAGTAAGAGGCGAGGATTTTAGTATTGCACACATTCCAGTATTTCATCCCATTTTTGTTACCAATCCCCTAAACAGCCTTATGAGGCATATTTTCCTAATTTCTTCCTATGAAAATTTAGGATTACAGATTATCGTGTATGTATATATGTAATGTATGTACATCTGTGTTGATATATACAATGATTACAACATTTTATCCATCTCTACCCAACCAATATTTAACTCCTTTGGGGCAGGTGTGTCCTAATTAAGAATGCATGTCATAGACTCATCCGTAAGTGCAAAACCTGACTGATTTAGACATGTTGAGACTGCAGCTGATGTTAAAAACATGAGCTGAAATCCTGACTATGTTCTGAGTGTTAAGATAGAAGCAGCTTTACCTCAAAGAACTTTTGATTTTCCCCACAATCTCTCTAAACATACTCTTTAAAAATGTTAAAATGCTTTTGCCTTCTAAAAACAATACATCTGGGATACAAAAGGGGTTACATTTTTATAACATGGCACTTTTAGGTTTAACTGAATTTTTAGAAAGTGGAGTAAAGGAGAAACCAATTTTGAATCTAAGGAAAGATTTTTCTGTCTTGATTTATCCTTTCATGTATATGTCTTAAATTTCTTATAGAAGCAAAAAGAAACTTATGAATGAAAAAAGGAGAGAATATCTGAATATTAGTCATTTACTTTTTGAGTTATGAAACAAATTTGTTTTGGATAAAGTTACGGTCGTCTCAGACTCTGAAAAATTTCTTGAATCATGGTGTGTTTATATCTATATGTTTAATTTTATATACATTAACATCCTTTATAGAATGGCAGAATATTCTTATCTGACATTTAGAATTATTTTTGGAAATTTTATGAACTTGATTGTTGATTTCCAAAGTTTTTATCATCTTATAATTATAGTTATTAAAGGATTAATTTTTATTATCATGATTCATGACTCTTTCAGTTTTTTCTGATTAGAATCCATATTTCTTTTTGCTCCTGTTGACATCTTATTTACATATTTTGTTAAAATGAAAAGAAATAATTGTCACTGTGTGAAAAGGCAACATTCAATTATCAAGATAGTGCTTTTGCTTTTCTTGGCTGAGGTAAGTGGGTAGAACGCCTTTATTAAGCAAACTTGTCTATGTGAAGTATCCAAGGCCAGTATTTGCCAGTTTCCCGACTTTTCTAGGCTTAGTCTTTGGATTTGGGACTGTGCCGAGTGTAAGTGGGTGGATCTGGAGAGCAAAGCTTATCGGGGGAGTGACGATAAGCCCCTCTCATCCTTCCCCACAGGCGGTTCTTCCAGCGAAACTCCATTGGCATCTGATGTATGTGTCGAGCTTCTAAACATGGTTTTGTTCAGAAAAAAAAAATTATTTCATAAAACAAAATGAAAAAGGGAATTCATCATCATACTTGAAACTTCCAACAGAAAGCATAGTGGTTGAAAAATTTACCATTAACTTTTTATTAGTATCTGAAGATGCCCCACAAATGATAGCATTTTCTAGATTCTGTCCTAGTCCTCATCATCTTCTTTGAACATAATCCAAGGGGGGAAATCTTATCTTCTCTAGAGCCTTCAAATAACTTTTATTTACCATAAGTACATATATATAAATGTATATATACGTGTGTGTGTGTGTGTGTGTATATAGACTTGTGTTTGCATATACATACAGACACACAAATAATTCCTAAATGAACGCTACTTTCTTTAAGCTCTTTATGAAACTTCAGAATCACATTGTGTGGTTAATAAATTTATTTATGTATTCAATGTATACATCCCAGATTTATTGAATACATACTACTTTCCAAACTTCTCAAACTATATATATATAGAACGTGTATATACTATATGTATATAGATATACTTTCCTATATATACACACACACACATCTACAGAATGTGTGTGTATATATAGTTTGGGAAGTTTGTACATGTGTCTATATATACACGGAAGAATATCTATACGTCTATTTATATGTAAAGGGTGCCAAAAAATGTATACACATTTTAAGAAAGGAAAAATTGTATTAAATTGTAACAGTCAAGTCACATTTGACTTCTGAAATTGCAAGAGGTTCTAAACATGACTTTTATTCATCTTTTGTTATATTTAAATACTAAAAAAAAAGAAAAAGAACAGAAGAAAACCAACACCAAAAAATGTATAACTGGAGAAAAATTTCCTGATATAAAAGACAAATTGAGGCTACATACTCAAAGCATGTTGCTAAAATCAACTGAGAATGGCAAGGTCTATTACTATCAAAATTGTCAAACAATGACATTTTAAAGAAAGGAAGAAGATCCTTTGGGTATCCAGGCATAAAGGACAGGTTGTCTCTACAGGTGTTCAGATTGCCATTTTATTTTTCAGCAGGAACATTTTATAGTGGAAGATATTGAAGTAATGCACTTAAGATACTTGATGAAAGGAAATGTGAGGCATAAATGAACGGGAGCCATAAATGTGAATCAAATGCATGTTTTTTTTTCAGTTTGTGGCCAGGCTGGGTTTGAACCCCTCACCTCCAGCATATGGGGCCAGCGTCCTACTCCATTGAGTCACAGGTGCCACCCAAATTGTACTTTAAATCTATAGACTTCTGATAAACTGAGTTGAATGTGCAAAAATATTCTCCTAATTCCCTATTGAAGAATCTACAAACCAGACCAAAGGGGGGAAAAATAGGGAAAAAATAAATGACTACAGTTGTTTTAAGCTACTAACTTTTCGGGTAGTTTCTTGCACAATAGATGACTAGAACAGTCATTTGACAAGGCTCCAATGAATGAGCCCACAATTCTCTTTCTGGTTTAGATGATGGTTGAATAATCATTCAATTCCAGTAAGCATTAGCTGTTTTTTGCTTCCCTCCAAAAGATATAATGTTTATAGAATGAAACCCAAACGCTCACTAGCAAAAGAAGTTGTGGTGTAGGTGGCAAAACGTGTTAATTGTTTTGTACCTTACTTCTCTTTCTCTCTTACTACCAATCCTCTTAACATACCCAGAAGGCCAGAAAGGAATTGATTGTTTTAGCCCTTCTCTGCAGTCAGTTTGAACACAGAAAATGTCAATCAGCACCTGATCTTTCTGATAGATCTGGTGGGAATCTCTTATGTAGACAAACCGGAGTTGTAATTATTTCTATCTTACCCAATTGTTAGTTCAAGCTTTGCAGGCTTAGAAGCTCTTTTTCTTTTTTTAATTGTTTGGGATTCATTGAGGGTATAAAGAATTAGGTTACACTGATTGCATTTGTTAGGTAAAGTCCCTCTTGCAATTGTGTCCTGCCCCCAAGAGGTGTGACACCCCACTCCCCTCTTACCTCCCCTTTCCCCACCTCTCATTCCCTTGGCTCCTACCTTGTATTAGATCGTCTACTGCCTTCATATTAGAAGCTGTTTTGGAAAACCCACATTTATCAGCAAACCTCTAGCAATAGATACTAATACTTTTACTCACATTATATATAGAAAAATGTAAAGAAATATTTTATAATTTTATGATTATCTGATTATCTGATAATCAGTGTATCTGATTATTTGCTAGAGATTACAAAGAATAAATGCTAAATAAAGTATGATTCAGTGATCGAAATAATTGTTTCATTTTATGATGTTTTCTCTGCTTTTGGCAGATTGCATTTTGGATATTATAAGTTGTGAGAATAACAAAATATAGAACATATTCACATAACAATTTATTTCCAATAATACTTGGGGCATGGCCATAATTGTTTTACCAAATCATCTCAATGTTGGAAATTGCAAGGAGAAAGGTCAGAACCTTGCCATAGTGATTTTTACTTCATTTCCCATAATTTATTTTGTGCCTTCCCCTTCAACTTCCTTAAAACAAGTTCTTATCGGCACCTTAGCGCATATTAGTCTTAAACAGTACACAATTAACAACATTGTTTTCTAAACAAGATGTATTATTTAAACTGTCATTCCCTTATGTTAAGTCACTAGAAAAATCTGACTTTTTTAAAAACAGGAATAGCACTCCCAGAAATCTTGCTGGGTGAATTAGGATAGTTAATATTTTATTCAGCTCAACTCGTAAGACTATTTAAGATCTTTTCCCTCTTTGTTTTTCCCCCTTAGTGAGGAATTAGAATTTCTGAGAAGTCTTTCTGCTCAGAACCTGAAAATGTGTTCTTTCATGGTGAAGTACTGAGTTGACTCACTGTTAATTCAAATCACACCCTGGGCACGCTGCCTTGAATTGAAGGTTATGGTTGGAAATGATACCACGTCTGTTTTCTAAATGGTTCCACTGTATATTCCATAACACATGTGGGATCTTTGTGGAGGCTGAAGACATGCAGTAAAGATACACCGCCACCAGCCTCAAAGTCTAACTACGCATTTGTCTCTCTTTGTGTTTATACATGAGATGCCATTTATCTAATAAATCATTTTATAGGCTGTTTCTCTGGAAGGTTCACAATTTTCTTCCCTCATAGAGAAAATGCAAATAAATGATCTTATTGCATTTTTTGTGCAATAAAAAATTAAAAATTTTATTGATTTTTTGTGTTTAGAGCTATGCGAGGTGCTGAGGAGAGACTGGAATTCAGCTCTTGTGGTGTTCACAGAGGTCAAATGAAGGAGAATGAGCCACACCCACGGCATACTGCGGGAAGTTTTATGATAGACTCAGAAGATGCTCCTGTGAACGAATAAAAATTGTGAAGAATCAGTTAGAAAGAAATTCTGGAGGGCTTTTAGGAATAAAGAGAAGAGGAGTTATTCCATTTTGAGAGAAAAACACCACTGGAATATAAAAACCCACAAAGCATATTTCTTTCTTTCTTTCTGTTTTTTGAGACAAGAGTCTTACTCTGTCAACCTGAGTAAAGTGCGATGGCATGACAGCTCACATCAACCTCAAACTCTTGGGTTTGAGCAATTCTCCTGCCTCAGCCTCCTGAGTAGCTGGGACCACAAGTGTGCTGGCTAATTTTTGGTTTTTAGTATAGAAGGGGTCTCACTCTTGCTCAGACTGGCCTTGAACTCCTGAGCTCAGGCAATCCTCCCACCTCCTTGGCCTCCCTGAGTGCTAAGATTACAGGTGTGAGCCATTGCACCCAGCCCCGCAAAGCATATTTCTAATGGTAGGTAAAGTTAAGTCATAGCATATAGGTACATAGCTGTAAGACAAACCTACCTTACTTCACTTTAGAATTTAAGTGAGCCCAATGATTTTCTTGATTTGTGTCCTGTGCATTAAATTTTCAACATCTCATTTTTAAAAAAATAGGTCCTTAAGTTTATTTGTTTTAACAACTTTATGGGTCTTTCTTTTTTTTGCTCTATTGTTTCCTTCCCTGTACTTCAAACTTAATTCTGTCAAGTTTCATCTTCGCCACTTATGCACCTGTACCAAGTATCTTTAAGTGACATATTTTATAGGTGCAAAAATAAATCAATTGCTAAGGTCCCTTTCAAGTCTTGTAAATGATCACACCTTTATTTTGTCAACAATGCCCATTTCTGTTTTGTTTGGAGAAAAAGCAGAGTAAGAGCAGACATAACATCAATGACAGTAAACCAGGATGTAGCATCCAGAAATTATCCCTTAAACAGAAAAACATTAATACTCGGAATGAGAAATGAAGCCGAATCAGAGAAAGTGAATTGGGTAATAAATTTCACTAAAGGGTGATTTCACTAATGGCTGGCAGAAGGTGGCAGAAGGTAAGATGACAAAAGTTCATCAATGATAAAAGGACATGTTGTGAGTTAGCTTTCCTAACAGCTTCATGGGTCTTTGATCAGAATCCTGTTCACTGTGTTTCTACACACTCTGAAACCCTAATGGTGGGAATATATTTTAGGGTTGGGACCTCAGTTAAAACAGTGGCAGAATGCATTTGACATATTCAAATGATCGGCTTTTTCAGAAATGTGCCTGGAAATGTACCAGATCAATTGCCTCAGTGTCATTTGCAATTATCCAGATGACAGAGTCTGTCCCTGAAATATTTTCCCCAGCATGTGGGAGCTTCATTGGCTGTCTCATTGCAGGCTGTGTTTACTATAGAAAGTGGAAATGTTTATCTCCCATTGTATAACACAGAAAGGTAAACTGTATAATCATAATATAAGTTTGCAGTTGCCAGAATTTCAATACTGTGAGAAGAGACAACAGATAATAATAAGATTCTAATATAGATATTTATGAAAAATAGAGGGGCTAATTCAGAGCTGCAGCATCTAATTATGCAGATGAGCAAGGGAGGTGTGGATGATATCCTAGAGGCAAAAAAGTATAATATAAAGAATATTAGGCTCCAAGTTTTGAAATAATTGGTCTAACAAATAAATTGCAATTTTTGGTCATAACTAAATTTTCCTCATTCTGGGTTTAATAATCCCAGTTACATAAATTTACAATTCCTTTTTATATTTGAAAATATACATTGCTGCCAAATTATTTTATGATCAAGAGGTCATTGGCCTACTTCATTTTGCATGGAAAAGAATGTATAGTGCTAGCAATTGAGATGCTATCATCTTAAGCATCAACAAAAAGATGCTCAAAAATCACTTGTCATTATGGAATTGTAAATTAATACAGCACCAACCATCCATTAGAATGGCCAAAATTCAAAACACTGGCACCACTAAAAGCTGGCAAGAATGTATACCAACAGGAACTCTTATTTACTGCTATGGAAGTGCAAAATGGTACGGCCATTTTGGAAAACAGTTTTTCAGTTTTTTACATAATCTATTCCTATGCTCTAGCAATTATGATCCTTGGCATTTACTTTCATGAATTGAAAACCTTTGTTTCAGAGATTTGAGGAAAGATTTTATGAAGAAGCCTTTCCATGGCAATTGCAACAACAACAAAAATAAACAAATGGGGTTTTAATTAAACTGAAAAGCTTCTATACAGCTAAGGAGGTAACAACCAAAGCAAATAGACAACCTACACAATGGGAAAGGATGTTTGCATATACATATCAGACAAAGGCTTGACAACTAAGATCTATAGAGTACTCAAATTAATCAACAGAAGAAAGCTAACAATCTCGTAGATCACTGGGCAAGAGACATGAATAGAAATTTCTCTAAAGAAGACAGATGATTGGCTAACAAACATATGAAAAAATGCTCATCATCCCTCATCATCAGAGAAATACAAATCAAAACCACCCTGAGATATCACCTAACCCCAGTAATATTAGTGCGCATCATAAAATCCCAAAGCTGCAGAGGCTGGTGTGGATGTGGAGAGAGGGAAAAACTTTTGCACTGTTGGTGGGACTGCAAACTAATACAGACACTTTGGAAAGAAGTGTGGAGAATCCTCAAGGAACTCAAATTAGATCTCCCCTTTGACCCCACAATTCCACTTCTAGGCATCTACCCAGAAGAAAAAAAAATTATCATAAGGACATTTGCACTAGATTCTTTACTACAGCTCAATTTACAATCACCAAGGCATGAAAACAACTTAAATGCCCATCAATTCAGGAATGGATTAACAAGCTGTGGTATATGTATACCATGGAATGCTATTCAGCCACTAGAGAAGATGGTGACTTCAAATCTTTTGTAACATCCTGGATGGAGTTGAAATACATTCTTCTTAGTAAAGTATCACAAGAATGGAAAAGCAATTATCCAACGTACTCAATACTAATATGAAGCCAGTAGATGATCTGATACATGCCCACATAGGAGAAAAACACATTTCAATTCAAGTTGGGGGAAAGGTGATAAAGGAGGAGAAGGGGAAAGGGGTTGGGGTGCTGTCACTGAAGGGGGGCAGGATAGGGGTGTTTGGCACACCTTTTGTGTGTGGGACATAATCACAAGACAGACTCTACCTAAGAAAATCAAGTTTTTGACCTAGCTGTTTGTACCCTCATGTTAACCTGAAATATATATGCTTTTTTAAAAAAGAAAAAATAAAGAAAACCTTTGTCTAGTCGAAAATCAGCACACATACAATATTTGTCTTTCTGTTCCAGACTTAGTTCACTTAACATAATATCCTCCAGTTCCATCCATGTTGTAGCAAATTACAGGATTTCATTCTTTTTTATGGCTAAACAACATTCCATTGGCTAAAGTTTAGCCATGCATTCCACGCATACTCCAATGTGAGTATGCATCACATTTTTGTGTTTTTTTTTTTTTTTTAATTTCAATATATTAAGGGTTTAAGTGTTTTGGTTACAAGGATCACTTTTGGAATGCTGAGTCACAGCTATATGTGTGTCCATCACCCAAATAGTGTCCATTATACCCAATAAGTAGGGTTTTTCCCCTTCTTTTCTCCCCCTCCTCTCACTTGACTACATTGAGTTTTACTTTCTTCTGTGCTCGTGTGTGCTCATTGGTTAGTTCTAGTTAAATAGTGAGCACACGTAATGTTTGTTTTTCTGAGTTTGAGATAGTTCATTCAGGAGAATTGTCTCCACTTCCATCCAGATTGTTGAAAAAGACATTAATTCATCTTCCTTTACGGCTGAGTAGTACTCCATGGTGTGTGTGTATGTGTATATGTATATGTGTACACACACACATATATATATATACACACACATATACATAATGCATTTTATTAGTCTACTCATATATTGATGTATGCTTGGGTTGATTCTACATCTTTGTAATTGTGAATTGTGCTGTGATATACATTTATGAGCATGTATATTTGTGATAAAATAACTTCTTTTCCTTTGGGTAAATATCCTGTAGTGAGATTGCTGGATCTCATGGTAAATCTACTTTTAGTTCTTTGAGGACTCTCCATGCTCTTTTCCATAGAAGATGTACTAATTTGCAGTACCACCAACAGTATACAAACCATTCCTTTCTGCATCCATGCTGCATCTATTGCTTCTGGATTTTTCAAAAAAATCCATCCTAACTGGAGCAAGATAATGCATGCATCTCATTGTGGTTTTAATTTTTCATTTTTCTGATAACCAGTGATGTTGAACATTTTTCAGGTTTATTGGCCATTTGTCTATTTTCCTTTGAAAAGCTTCTATTCATGGGTTCACTTGTTTTTCTCTTGCTCATTTATTTGAATTCTTTTTAGATTCTTGACATTAGTCCTTTATCAGGTGCATGGTTGTGAATATTTTCTCCTTTTCTGTGGGTTTTCTATTTGTCCTGTTGATTATTTCCTTAGCTGTGCAGCAGCTTTTTAGTTTAATAAAATCCCATATTTTATCTATTCATCTATTGATGAACACTTTATCATTATATTCTTTATGCCCATACCCCAAAGCATCACATGCACACCATAAACATCTATAACTATTATTTACCCTTGAATAGTAGAATTAAAAAATTTAGAAAAAATCCTACACGCAAATGTTTTTACTATCCTTTTGACAAAATGTAGAAGCAACCAAATAGCCTTCAATACATGAATGGATAAACAAACTGTGGTACATCCATACAATGAAATTTTATTCAGAAATGAACTTGCAAACTATAGACAGTAAAAAAAGACGTGGTTGACAGGACTTTGTGGGGAAGGAGAAAGGGATGAACAGGGAGATCTCAGGGTATATTTGGGGAGGTGAAACTTTTCTGTATGATACTGTAATGGTTCCTATATTTCTTTACACATTTGTCAAAATCCATAGACTATACAACACAAAGAATGAACTCTAATGTAACTATGAGCTTTAGTTAATAATACGTAAATATTGGCTAATCAATTATCTTAAAAAGTACTACTCTAATTTAAGATGTTTAAAATGGAGGGTATTGGGGGGAAAGAGGTGTTATAAACTCTTTATTTTCTGCAACTTTAAACTGAAAAAAAGAGTTTGTTAATTAAGTTTAAAAAATCTAAACTAAAAGTTTACATAGGTGGTTTTAGACTGAATGAAGGCTCTAATCAATGTTTTTGAACCCTACTACAATGCCATTTTTAGTATATCACCATGCATTGTTGAATAGTATAATATTGTCTGGCTTTTTGTTAAGTAATCCAAAATTTGTTACAGTGTTCTAAAATTGAATTGTTCACAAAATTATTGTGTTAGGGTTCTCCAGAAAAACAAAATCAGAAAGACATAGGTAGGTTAGATAGACTGATGGATATGAGAAGACAGTGGTGCAAGTGAGTTGGAGTTCAAAGGCCTGAGAATGGGTAAAGTGGGTACTATAATGATAGCTCTCAGTGAAAGGCTGAGACCTAAGAACCTGAGAGACCATTGCTCCAATTTTGAAGATCAAAATCTAAAAATCTGGGCTGGGTGTGGTGGCTCCTGCCTGTAATCCTAGCACTCTGGGAGGCCTAAGCAGAAAGATTGCTTGAGTTCAGGAGATTGAAACCAGCCTGAGTTCAGGAGATCGAAACCAGCCTATCTCTACTAAAATAGAAAAAAGTGGCTTGGTATTGTGTTAGATACCTGTAGTCTCAACTACTTGGGAGACAGAGGCAAGGTGATCACTTGAGCCCCAGAGTTTGAGGTTGCTGTGAGCTCTAACACAGCAGCACTCTAACCTGGGCAACAAATGAGACTCTGTTGTCAAAAAAAAAAAGGGAAAAAAGCCTAAGACCCTATAGTTCTAACTTAAAAGGGCAGGCGAAGATACATGACTGTTCTCCAGAAGTGAGAGAAATTTCTCTTTCTTCTCTCTGTTCTATCTGGGCCCTTGAATAATGGTACAGAGCCTGACCACACTGGTGAGGGCAGATCTTCCTTACTTAATCCACTGATGCAAATGCTGTTCTCTTCTGTAAACACTGTCATAGACATAGCCAAAAATAATGGTTTACCAGCTACCTGGGTATCCCTTAAGCCAGTCAAGACTCCCAATTTTTTGATATGGGAAGATGTGATTGTGCGTTCTGGCTTCAGTCATCCCCACGACTTCTGCATACTTTTATTTCTGTCAATACCAACTGTATTTTTGATTCCACTGGCTTCATTCTTTGGACGTTTAGTTACTTAGAGTAGATGCTATGTAATCAAGTCATTGGCATTTTAATTAATTTAAATTTAGTTAACATAAAATGTTGCTTGAATTATTCCAAGTATATTATTTTTTTCCACAGTTAATAAATCAGTAGGTGAGCATGGCAATGCTAAATGAAACAAGCTGATGAATGGCATGCCAATGTGTGGAGGGAGGAAATGTTCCCATTAAATATAGATGTATCCTAAACATGGATGGCAATCACTTTGATTTTCTACTACCATCTTGTGGGAATGTAACTCAAAGAGGGCACGAAACTATGATTTCATTTAATTCCCTGGTTGATTTCAATCTTACTACATTAACTTCTGAAATGAACCACACATACAGTTTAATGAACATGTTTCAAGTTCATTTTCAAATCATCATAGGCAATATCAAGGGATAATCAACAATTGCTTGCTCCCAAGGATATAAACCTGGCCCTTTTGAACAACTTCACATGGTGTTCCTAGGGTGCCTGGGAGTGAATATTTTTGAGGCCGTCCTTTTAGAAATAGTCTGATTTGCTTTTCTCTCACTGCTGATTTCATTAGATACAATCATGAGATAAAGCACCGCTATTTTGCTACTCAGCAGTCTAGCTTTATAAAATCAAGCTGTCTTCTTCCTATATCCTTGAACAAGTGGAATGATCATGGCTTATGAACTGAGATTCAGTAATCCATGTGAGAGCAATGACATTCTAACAAAAGCTCATGATTTTTGAAAGGTAAGTCACATTCTTGAAGGAAAAGCCTTAAGTAAATTATTTATAAGATATGTTTAGCATAGAGGAATGAGACATGAAAGTCCATTCAAAAAATTTCAAATTTTAGCTTTGTCTTCTATGCATTGCATTTCAAATTTGTTTTTATTCACCTAGAGAATAATTAAATCCATGTTTTATGTATTCATAAGACATTAATTGCACAATTTATTATGACAAAAATCCATGTTTCCACAAAGCATATACATAAGGAAAATAATTTTCCATATTTTTGACACAGAAGACTGAGTGTTCCAAAAAGTTTTTTTGAATAGTATTAAGAGTAATAAAAAGTCTCTTGTTTTCTGACCTGGCAATATAGTTGATATTGTATTGATTTAATTTACTCTGGCTCTGGGTTGCTTTTCATTATTTCCTTGACTTAACCAGCTGTACCTAAAGTTTTCTGTGCTGACTGTATGTGTTCCAGTCCTTGGAACACACAAGATTCGTGAGTGCTAGTGATCAGTAGGGAAGATTATAAGGAGGACCAAAAGCCCATCATTTGTTCTTCTTTCATTGTAGACCGTGCCTCCTGTGTCTACTGACTGTTGATCTGCGATGATGAAACCTATCAGATCTGGGCATTTTACTTTATCCCATAGGATTTCCTAGACTGATGAACTCATCATTTTTCTATAAAAGGATTGATGCAAGTTTGCTTTTTAATTTGACAAATATGCTTTTTCCTCTCCATTTTGTCTTCCAAAATGCACATTATAAATCTTTGCTATAGATAAGTTTTGAATTTCTTTGGTAATGAGAAGCCGGACATTGTTGAGGCCTAACTGATTCCAAAATCTGTTGTAACAAATTTCCACTTTAACAATTATTATTATTAATCTTGGGTTAGTATTATAGTATGATGTTTCTTGCCTAAAAAATCTTGTGATTAAATATAACTTTATAACATATCAAGCAATAAGACCAAGAATGCCTTAGGCAAATCAAAACAAAACAAAAATGATCTCTCGCCTTAGATTGGCATTAGATAATACCCAGGTAACCACATATAAAACAAAGAAAACTTCTTAGATTACACACTTAAAATGTTTGGGTTAAGTATGTCTTGGGTTTCTAATAAAAGGGAAGTTCAAAGATAAGTTTAAAGTTATAGCTTTCCTTGGGGAAAGATTGCTGGTTATTATCCACCCCTTTTTCTCAATGGAAAAAAAATTCTCTTCTATAAAATTCCCTTTCAAGGCAGAATCTCAACTTACTAAAAGCTAAAGCTAGACCTCAACTTTGCCGCAAATGAAAAGATAATTATGGCTAAACTGGCCTGTGATTTACTAAAATATGCTTAATTCTACTCCCAGAATTTTATGATGAAACTTTTTTTATGACTCAACTATTAAAATGCTTACTTTTCATAAATTCTAAGGCCAACTCAAATTTCAAAGGACATAATTTCTTTTTAATAAACAATAATGCATAAGTGTATGACTCATATAATCTTAATTATTGCCGATATGGTTGAAGTTTCCTGATACCACCTAATACCAATTAAATTCTAAATCCCATTCCCTCCTCTCCTTATCACATTCTCAATTAAGAATATAGTAATAAAACAGAAGGCAAAATATCAACATGGCGAAAAATAAATATACCCTATGGAATAGCTAAGTGTAATTTCAAAACCACCCCCTTTTTAAATATTGCTTTGAGTGTTAGAACAAATCTCTTAGGTTTTCAGGGTTTCAGTGTTTTTAAATGTAAAAGGCAGGGTGGTTATGTATAAGTATTTTTAGACATAATTTGTGTACTGAGAATGGTAGGTACTGTATCTAAGAAAATAGCTGTAATTATTAAAGAACCATAGATGCAGAAGTTTTGGAAAGCCAAAAACATCATGAAAAATTACAGATTATAACCTGAAGTGAAAAAAGCAACAGCTTAGTAAAATGATATGAACATTCTCAACAAAGAAACTAGAAATGAGTTTTCCTGAAGTCACATTCTCTCAAGACACAGGTGCTTAGTCCAGTAGGAACCTCTGGCGCAAATGGCAGGGTCAGTGCGGAAAAACAAAAGCTTTTTACATCACAAACAAAGCTAATTAAAAGAGAACCATTCTTCCAGTTCTCAAATGTAAAGTTAGGGTCATTAACAAAATAGGACTTCTGGTCTTGATTTATCATGCCAGAAAAAAACAAATCAAATGTCAAAACTACATGAATTTAGTAAACTCAAGTCAATTCTACATTGACTGCATTATTTTCAAAATACTTTCATTCAGGAGAAATAGACAATTAAAACGCATCTCAAATTATATTTAAGGAAGGTCCCATAAACCTCCATGAATGTAAGATGCTTGACCCACGACTCAGATATACTAAAATTATGACTGAGAGCACCATCCAAAAGCTGGCTTTTTTTATAGCACAAAAGGTGGAAATATTCCTTCCACTTTTATAGTATTACAGTATGTAACAATTTAATAAATTTCTTCAACTTTAAAGTTTGCATGCCTGCGAATTTAAATAACAGAAGCTTTAGAAATGTTAATACACCAATAAGAAAGACAAGGAGAAAAGAAATGTTTGTCTATTAAAAAAAGTCATTGATAGAAATAAAAAGATTTAGGTTGTGAGTTTTTTATTGCTTTCTAAATGTAATATGATAGCTTTTGTAAAACCAGATTGAGATATAAAGATTTCAATTCCGGAGGGTGGGTTGATGGCCTAGGTATGAAATGAATGTATATTTTATTTTTTATTTTTTTTTTGCTGTTTTTGGCCAGGGCTGGGTTTGAACCTGCCACCTCCGGCATATGGGGGTCAGTGCCCTTATGCAGAGCCACAGGCACTGCCCATGAACGTATATTTTAAAGAGAAGAAAGAATAAGCTAGGTGTTGATGAATGAAATTTGTTTTCTTTGCAATAACAGATCTGATTAATTTCTATCTACACAAAGCAATTAAAAAAAAAGAGAGAGAGAGAGACTCAACAAATAACCTGGTAGAGAGTAGCTAGCGTGAAGAGCAAACATTCTCCCATTGCTCAGATATTATGTAGATTTTTTTGTGTGTAATCTAATTTTAACCCAAGTTCTGCAACTATGATTATAATATATTCTTTTATTTTTCTGAAGGCATTTTAAATTAGAATAAAGTTTAAAACATATTAAATGAGCACAGCATCACTCCTAAAGGGACCATTCATATTGTCGGGCCACTGGCTCATTCTTTTGGTTGGTTCTACATATTTTACATATTATTTTAATACAGTAAGTATGTAATGAAATATAACCAAGAATTATAAAAAAAAAACCAATTAATTACATATTCATTTTTTCCCAATCAACTTAAGAGTAATACTTAGATTTTTTTTTTTTTTTTTTTGAGACAGCCTCAAGCTGTCACCCTGGATAGAGTGCCATGGCATCACAGCTCCCAGTAACCTCCAACTCCTGGGCTCAAGCGAGTCTCTTGCCTTCACCTCCCAAGTACTTGGGACTATAGGCGCCCACCACAACACGCAGCCACTTTTTGGTTGTAGCCATCATTGTTGTTTGGTGGGCCGGGGCTGGATTGGAACCCGCCAGCTCAGGTGTATATGGCTGGTGCCTTAGCCTGCTGAGCCACAGGCACTGAGCCGATTTTTTTTTTTTTTGGCCAAGGCTGGGTTTGAACCTGCCACCTCCGGCATATGGGGCTGGCGCCCTACTCCTTGAGCCACAGGCGCCACCCAAGAGTAATACTTAGATTTAATGATAGTTGTTCTAAGAATTCTCATGTAAGTGGGACACAGTGGCTCACTCCCATAATTCTAGCACTCTGGGTGATGGAAGAAGGTAGATTGTCTGAGATAATGAGTTAGAGACTAGCCTGAGCCAGAGTGAGATCCTGTCTCTACTAAAAACAGGGAAAAAAAGCTAGCTGGGCATTGTGGCAGGTACTTGTAGTCCCAGATAGTTGGGAGGCCGAGAGAGGAGTCTCCCTTAAGCCCAAGAGACTGAGAGACTGAGGTTGCTATGAGCTATAATGATGTCACTGCACGCTACTCAGGGCGACAGAGTGAGACTCTATCTCAAAAAAAAAAAAAAACAACAATCATATAATTAGTGATAATATGCTTCTAAATGTTTATCAGTTTAATTTGAACAAATATTGCAATATGCTTTATGAAATTTAATCCCAATAATTGCAAAACTCATATATTTACACATAGAAATTAAATCTGTGAGGTTTAACTTAATTTTTTTTAATGGCCAACTGTAGGAGTTCAGTAAAAAAATATATTTTCAGTGTTATGCTAATGTATTTATACATTTATTTTAAATTGAAAATATTTTAAAAGTATCAAAAGCAATAATTATAAAAAGTGAACCAGGAAAGCTATTAAATATTTATAGAGATATTAATCATAAATTAGATATTTAAAAATTTCATTAAACGTGAGGCCAACCTCTATTTTTATCAGTGATAGGTTTATGGTGAATAAAAAAAATACTATATTCCGCTAAGCTGCTTTCTCTAGATCCTTTCCACATGCCCCAATTATTCATAGGAACCGTTTTCCCTATACCTGGTTTGTAATTATTTTATAATGGTCATAGCATTTTTAAAATGATTGTATGAAACCAAGGTTTGGGTAGGAATCACTGCCCTCACTGCTGAGATCCATAAACCACTGACTTTTTCTGGCACTCCTTAAGAAACATGCTGAAATCTCTCCAAACCCTCCAACATATCATCCAGGCCATTAGCAGATTCAAAAAAAAATTTGTTTGTATTTTCAAGAAAGATTAGGAGCAGCGCGATGTTTTGGGTAAAGTGTGAGCCAAAAGTATTGACGTGCTAGTTGGAAGTGCTAACAGAAACTTTTTTTAGTTGGTTATTCCCCTCTCAGCTTAGATTTTACTTCCTGTGATTGTTATTTATTTCTTATTTATTTATTTTGGAGGAGAAAGCGACTCTATGCATTGCCTTGGTAGCCAGAGGAACAGCTGGTATTTTCTATTCTTGAAAGAGGTGCCAAGGATAGAAATGCGTGGGTAACTGGTGGTGTAAAAGACTTTGAAATCTGTCTCAGCAGCTGTCACTGCAACCGGCATAGTACAAATATGCAAAACGTTGTCTTGAATGCCAAAGCCTTCTGTACCTTTGGCTCTGTATCCCTACAGTTCTGGATGTTGACTGGCTGCCTTCAACAGGGTTGCAGGGGTCAGAGTGTGGAAGGCAATCGGATCTTTCCTGTCCTGGAATGTTTGCCAAAGGAAAACAAAGGAAAGATGTTCCTATCTTTGTTTCACTGACTTCTTGTTTAGTCATTAATTGATTTTATCTTATATTCAACTAAATTTTAAGAAATCTATTGGTGATTTTGACAAGTCAGTGGTCCTTTTAAGATACCATAATTACCACATGGCTCAATTGTTCAAAAGTAATTTCATATGGGCAGTACTATTTCTTCTTTATCTGCAATGAAACTTCAAAAATGTACATAGTGAGTTTCAAATGGGAAAAATGAGTTAATAGATCATCTTTCACCTCCAAATTTTTGCTTGTTTTTTTTTTTTTTTGGTTCTTTTGTTTCTTTGTTTTTATGTAGGCCAAGGTGTCATCAGCATAACTGACAGCAACCTCAAACTCCTGGGTTCAAGTGATCCTCCTGCCTCAGCCTCCCAAGTAGCTGGGACTACAGGTGTCCACTCAGGGGTTTCGGTCTTGCTCAGGCTGGTCTTCAGCCTGAGCTCAAACAAAGAGGCCTCGTCTTCAGCCTCCCGGAGGGTTACAATTACAGGTGTGAGTCACCAGGCCTAGTCTTTGCTTTCTTTCTTTTTTTTTTTTTTAAAGCACCTCTGTAACCTTTGCTATAAGTTTTTATAGATTATTCATGCATAATTTTGCAAGTATAAATCACATATTGATGAAATAGTTAAGAGTATATAAAATATTATTATATACTTTATGCCAAATCACTCTTCTTGCATTTATTTTCATTATAGGAAACTTGAACAATAAGTATCCTCAAGTAAATAATAGACATTATTGATGATGTAACACTGAAGACCTGGTTAATATTCACTCTATCTTATAGTTCCCAAATATAATAGAGAAAATCTCCCTCTTTTGAGTTTGAAGAATTATGTATTTCATAATAATAAAAATTGGAACTTGTGGCAGCACCTGTGGCTCAAAAGAGTAGGGTGCCAGCCCCATATGCCGGAGGTGGTGGGTTCAAACCCAGCCCCAGCCAAAAACCACACACACAAAAAAATTGGAACTTATATTAGTATTTAAAATTGATGTTTTGGTATTTGTCATAATTATCATAAAGCCTGTTGGATGTTTATATCTAGTATATTTCAGCCTTTTCATTAATTAATGTTCATATTTTAGAAATAAATTTAATTTTAGTTAGTTAATCTACTAATTGATACAATGAATATAAGAAAAAGGTAGAAAATATTGATCCTATATTATAAGCAAAATAATCAAATTGAATAGATTAGGGAGCAATTAGTCTGGCAAAGAAATAACTACTTTAAACAAATACTTTACAATACGCAACACCTTAGGTGAAAGATGACATGGATTGGCAACTATAGCTGGAAACTTTGTAGCAAGTAGCTAGGCTTAAGCTAAGCACTTAGTAAGTGCCTTATTGAAGGATTGATCTCCTAATAGTTTTTCCACACGTTGCTCAATCAATTCTTGCTGGCAGCTGGTAGAAACCTAAGGTGCCATAACACTCATTTATTTTGCCTTTAAAGGGGCCATGTGTTTATAAGTGCTTTACATAAGGAGTTAAGAATCATTTACACGAAATAAAAATGATACTACCTTGATTTTAAGCAGCACACTGTTTAGGAAAATATCAATGATGGAATAAAAAAGAATCCTTGGATTAAAGTGTTTAAAGAGAGCTAAAGAGAACTACAGCCCCTTGGAATGTTGTTTACTGTTCTGTTTCCTTCATGTTCTTGTGTACACGGACATACTACAGCTATCTGTAGAGAACTTGAAAAACTAATTAGTGCTTGTTTTACTATACCTCTTGGTCAATTTATGATAACATTTTAAAATTAATTTTTCTGAGCTAGTTAAACTGGTACCTGTGAACACAATTTTGAGAAAGATTGATAATTAAGATATAATCAAGTATGGCAGGCATGTAACAAATGAATTTCAATCTTACAAAACTTCCCGTGGAGACTCTCACATAGAGAAAAGTAATTTTTCCTAACATCATTACATAGGTGCATTAAAGTTATTGTGGTTCTGTAAAGAACTAGCGAAACTCCTTCTCTATTTAACCTAAAATTATTTCAGCAGCATCCACACTTCTATACATTACGGTATAGGACACAGCACATCCACACTTCCCTGAAGATAGAATATTTGTGAGAGCCAGCCATAGGTTTTAATGGTATTTACAATGTTTTACATTTTAAGTACATGGTGGGTTCAAAATGTCATTTTCTGTATCTTTGACATATTTGAGATAGCTCATAAATTTATATTTACAACTTCCCAAACTCTCATTAGATTTGACCATGTTCATGAAAAATAAAGTAAAACGTGAAGTAGATCATGGGCAAGGAAACTGGACAATTAAAATTAGCCAAAATAATTTATATCACAACTATTGACAAAATTAATACCTACACTAATAAATATTCTTCTAACTTTTTACAGTTTCATTTTCCTCTTTTATTGTTTCTTTTCTCCAGGAAATTTTCATTTGATAAAAATTCAGGTTTAAAAGACCTGATTTCATGTTTGCTTTTACCAAGTTAAACAAGAAAAAGTTAGTGTTTGGGGGGCACCTGTGGCTCAAAGGAGTAGGGTGCTGGCTCCGTATACTGGAGGTGGCGGGTTCAAACCCAGCCCCTGGCCAAAAAAACTGCAAAAAAAAAAAAAAAATAAAAAAATAAAAAGAATAAAGGAAAAAGTTAGTGTTTGTTCATTGCTCTAACTCAAGCTCTGGCACACAAAACCCTGAAACATCAATAATGAACTCCTCTCATCAAGACACCACCACATGTCAACACGAAAACAGCTGTGAGTTATAACACTCAGGTTATGACACCTCACCAAGGGATTTGTACAGTGCTACCAAAAACCACGCAGGGTGGCAAGTGCATGCACTTAATTGTCAGACCTTGTATTTTATAGAATCTTAACTATTTAATTAACATTTGATTTAAGCTTTATACAACATGGCGACAGATAAATCAAGAACAGGAACTATTCATTGAAAAGTGACAATATTTTGAACTTTCTTCTCTGGAATGTGCCAGATTTTAAAAAATTGTATTTTTCTCATCTCAGAATATTCTATAAATAGTGTCAATGTTTATACAATCATTTTTGCGTTAATTCAGAAATGACACGAGCCTACACAAATATACACTCAATTCTACATTGTTATAGGGAAGACAGAACAGCATCAAGGAGGTTGTGGAACCCTGTGATAAGACGGTCTCACACAGTGGCCATCCGGTGGATTGATTTTTATTGACTTTTCTATTTTCTAAGTCAGTTTAAGTTTTGAAAACAAAATATTTGTCTTAAGAAATGTGAAATCTTATGCCATTATCAAGAAGAATATATGTCTAAAACCCTTATGCATCAGACTTCGCAGGAATTTTTAATGCTTTCTTTCACTTGCCGCATGATAGGAAGTAAACAGTGCAGCTGCATTGCACTTAGAACAATGAATGAAGTGCTACTTTTTTCAGGATAAGTCTCATATGAGCAAAAATATGAATGAAAACACAAACTATGTAATATATTCATTTTGTTTGAATACAAATGTCAGAAATTGAGATCTAAAATTTCGATGAAAGCTTGAACAGGTTCATGGAAATTGGTTTAGGGACAGTGTTGGTAGGAGAAATGTAAAGAATAATAGACATTGATAAAAGGGTGTATTTTCTATAGTTAATTTATTACATGTCTACTTGTAATGGAGCCGGCCTCCAGCAAACTTAATCTCTGTAGGAAAATCCCATCTCAATAAGCTGATGGAAAGTCCTTCCGATCATTTTTACTGTACATCTTTGATAACAGGGTACTACAGTGATCTATCACAAGATCCTGTAACTTAAAGAAATGTTTAAGTAAGTAATCACAATAAGTGCTATTATACCATTGTCTTATAGCTAATTGTCAACATTGGTCCTTTTACTTTTTGTCACAATTTACAATATACTTTATAAAATTAGAATATATTTTATGGAGCAGTTTTAGATTCACAGCAAATTTGATCAGATAGTACAGAGAGTTCCTTTTCACTAATGACCCCTTCCTGCCCAGCTGCCCCTACTATCAACATAACATTACAGTGTTATGATAGAGTTTGGATATTTGTCTTTCCTAAATCTCATGCTGAAATTTGATCCCAATGTTGCAGGTGGGGCTCAAGGGAGGTGTGTTTTGGTTCTGTAATTCTGTTGAAAAGAGCCTTGCACCCTTCCCTCCATCTCTTTCTGTCTCTGCCTCTCTTGCTTGCTTCTTCAAATCATGTAATCCGGCTCCCCACCCCTTCTGTAATGATCGGAAGCTTCCTGAGGGCCTCCCCGAAGAAGGTGCTGGTGCCATGCTTCTTACAGAGTCTGCAGAACCATGAGCCAAATGAACCTCTTTTTTTTTTTTTTTTTTTATAAATTATCACTCTTCAGGTATTCTTTATAGCGGTGCATATGGGCTAAGGCCTGGGGCATTTGATACAGTCAATGCACTGACAATAATAGATAATTATCACCTTGAGTCTGTAGTCTACATTAGGATTTATTCTTGGTGCTGTATATTCTATGGGTCTTAAAAAAATGTATAATGACATGTACCCATCGTTATAATCTCATATAGAATAGTTTCATTGCCCTAAAGTCATCTGTACTCCTTCTCTTCATCCTTTTTTCCCCCTAAATTCCCGGGCAACCACTAATCTTTATAACATCTCCAGAGTTTTATTTTTTTCTAGAATGTCATGATTATAGTTGAATCATAGAACATGCACATTTTTCCCAGAAACCCTTTAAGATTGGCTTCCTTTATTTAGTTATATGCATTTAAGGTTATTTCATGTCCTTTAATAATTTGATAGTTTATTTCTTTTTAGTGTTGAATGGATATACCATAATTTATGCATCCTTTCACCTACACACCTTGGTTGCTTCCAAGTTTTCATAATTTTGAATAAAATTGCTACAAACATCTATTTTTAGGCTCTGTGTGGACATATGTTTCTAATTAGTTTGTGCAAATGCCAAGGAACACAATTGCTAGATCATATGGTAAAAGTATTTTCAGCTTTATAAGAAAACCAGCAAACTGTCTTTTAAAGTGTTGTTTCATTTCACATTTCCACTAGGAGTGAATAATAATTTTTGTTGATCCACATTCTCACTAGGATTTGGGGTTGCCAATATTTTGGATTTTGGCTATTTTGATACGTGTGGAGTAGATACCAATTGTTTTAATATTTAATTCCCTAATCATGTATGGTATTGAGCATCATTTCATATTCTTATTTGGTATCTGTGTATTTTCTTTGCTGTTTGTCTTCTTCCCCCCCTTTTTTTTGTTGCAGTTTGGCCAGGGATGGGTTTGAGCCTGCCACCCTCAGTATATGGGGCCAGTGCCCTACTCCCTGAGCCACAGGTGCTGCCCTGTTTGTCTTCTTATTATTGAGATCTCAGTGTTTGTGTATATTTTGTGTAACGATACTTTACCAGATATGTGTTTTACCAATAAGTTATCTCATTCTATGGCTTAATTTCTGATATAATGGAAATGTCTTTTACAAAACAGAAGGTTTTAATTTTAATGATGTCCATCTTATCAATTATCTTCTTTAAGGATCTTGATATTGGTATTGCATGTAAAAAGTCATAGCCATCTTCATGATCATCTAGATGTTCTCCTATGTTATTTTCTAAGACTTTTTATAGTTTTGCAAAAGACTCAGCTTATCAAACACAATACTGAAGTGGAAGAACAAAGTGAAAGGAATGATATTACTGTTCTTTAAGATTTATAAAACTACATTAATCAAGCCTTTGTGATATTGGCAAGGAACACAAAAATAGATCAGTGAAACAGAATAGAGACCCTAGAAATAGACTCACATACATATAGTTAGCTGATCTTTGACAAAGGAGCAAAGGCATTGCAACGGAGAAAAGAATCTTTCAACAAACGGTGGTGGAACAACTGAACCTTCACATAGAAAAAAGTAAATGGACACTGTTATTATATTTTCCCCAGAAATTTAACTCAAAATGAATCATAAAACCAAATATAAAATGCAATTATCATGAAGATAATATTAATTTCTTTAAGTATGGCCTGGCCATTTTTTTGCCTCTTTTGCTACTCTTCCTCAAATTCAGGAGTACTTTTTTTATAACATTGAAATTATTTTATTCTTGTATACTTGATAGAACTCAGTAAAATTGTTTGAGATTTGTCTCTAAAACATGGTTTGACTTCTTGATTGCTTATACTTAGACTCTTCCTTGCTCCCATGTGTTTATTTTACTTGTGATATTTTTTAGCAGTTTGTTCATTGTGTCTATATTTTCAATTTTATGGGTACAAATTTGTTCACACTTCAATGTTTGAATTTATGGGTTTCATGGTGTAGCAGAGCATAGGACCTGCAATGAAATGTCAGAGAACAAGGAGACTACTTTTTAGGCAAGTAGCGCATTTTCTTATTCTATACTTACACACTATTAATCAATAATCTTGTGACTCAAGGCCCATGACCCAGGCTTCATGCTGCCTGGCATCACTGAGTCTACTGATCAATCCATAACCATTCTACAAACCTTATCTAAAGCTATTCTTATACTATATAATTAAAACAAAACCACAAAACAAGGTTCTAGAGGAACGAGCTAATTGAATGCTCGACCTTTCAACAGACCATCTGGAGGCAGTTATTCATCTTAGGGAGTAGTCAGGAAATTCCTGAGATATGCAGGTATTCTGCTTGCAGGCCTGCCCCCACGAAGCTAGGCTTTCATCACATCTATGTGACTAAGCCTTTCAGCCACATATGGAGTTCTATCCAGGTTTTTTTCTTCCTTATTCACAAAAGACTTTAAACTTTTTCTATCAGAATGGAACTGTTTAAAGGCTTACTTATAGGCTTTCTGCCTATACTTCAAGTGTCTTTTTAAAAAATCTGTTGTTATCTACAATTATGATATTTAAATTCTTATATATATTCATTTGTGCGTTGCTTTTTCTCCTTTGTTACTAACCTTGGAAAAACTATTTATTTTGTTTTAATATAAACCTGGGTCCTGTTAGAAGTGGATACTAAGATAGTTAAATTTGTAAGTGTATAATTAAGAGAAATGCCTGGATAAGAGAAAATCAGGAAGGAGATGGTGAAGAACTGAGAAGACTATCAGACCACAGGCAAGTCTCATCCAAACAAGGGAAGCAAAGAAGAGGTTGGGTGAATGTGTCTGACACCATTGTCCAGTCTAAAGAAGATAAGCTAAGGCCTTTGGTGAGTGCTTGAGCTAAAGTTAGCCTATATCTCCGAGGCTTAAGCTTATATTATTTTTCCTGATTTGCTTAGTTATAGTCTGGGAGAAGCCTGTGGGAGCCTTGGTGCAAACAGCACAATGGATTGTAGAGCAAATATGACAGTTACTTTTGGTCATTTATGCTCCCTCCACACAGGGTCTGGGAAGTGCACTCTCACAGCAGTTCTTGAAGGGGAAGAAAACAAAATCCAAGGAATGATATTGTTCTTGAAGTAAAGGACAAATTTCAAGCATGGTGACATGGCACATATAGTCCCTGTTGCCTGAGAGGCCAGACCAGACTAAACAACATGGCTAGACCTCCTCGCAAAACAACTTAAAATAAATTGATTACTTTGTTAATTCTATTTCATCTTTTATTTTTAATCTCATCAATTTCTTCTCTAAGTTACAACATTTCTTCTTTTCCTAATATAAATACTCAGAGTCTTCTTCTAAAGTATACTTTTAGGAGGTGCCAAGATGGCGGCCAAGTAACAGCTTCCTTGCAACTGGGCACGGAGAGACTGGGGAGAGAAGAATTCAGGCATCTCTGGCTGGTGAGATCTGCCCAGAAACATCCCTTTGGGGACACAGGGAGACAGCATGAGACTTCTGGACCCCCGAGGAAGGCAAAAGCAGGGGAGATCTGGCAAGTGCTTGC
>CAUYRH010019823.1:0-10962 GCA_963574655.1 Perodicticus potto | reverse complement strand
TCTATGCATCTCTCCCCTCTGAGACATATCCTAATCTCAGGAACCATGCACTCAAAATGGCAACCATCTTTGGCAGCACTTATGTCTGTGAGCAGACTTTTTCCAGAATGAAACATCTGAAATCTCCAACCAAACCTAGACTAACTGATGCACACTTGCATCACTTGTTACGACTAGCAGTGACAAATATGGAACCGGACATTGACCATCTCATTAGCCATAAGCAGGCTTATAGTTCCCATTGAAATACTGGTAAGTTTGTTGATTTAACTTTATTTGTTCTTCATTTTAAATATTGTATTTGTTCCTATTTTGTTTTTTTTACTTCAAAATAAGATATGTGCAGTGTGCATAGGAATTTGTTCATAGTTTTTTTTTAAACTATAGTCCGGCCCACCAACAGTCTGAGGGACAGTAAACTGGCCCCCTGTTTAAAAAGTTTGAGGACTCCTGTGTTGGAAGATGGTACTTAAGACTTTCATAGCTACAGAGAATCAATGCCTGGATTCAAAGCTTCATTGGACAGGCCGACTCTCTTATTTGGGACTAATGCTGCTGGTGATTTTAAGTTGAAACCAGTGCTCATTTACTATTTCAAGAATGGTAAATTATTACTAAATATACTCTGCCTGTGCTCTACAAATGAAACAACAAAGCCTGTATGACAGTATGTCTCTTGATAGTATGTTTTAACAAATATTTTAAGCCCCCTGTTGAGAACTACTGCTCAGAACAAAAATAAGTGATTCCAAAAAATATGACTGCTTATCGACAAGGCACCTGCTCACCCAAGCACTCTGATCACTCTGATGGTGATCTAGAAGGAGATTACCATTGTTCTCATGCCTGCTAACACAACATCCATTCTTCGGCCCATCAATCAAGGAGGCATTTCAACTTTCAAGTCTTATTATTAAAGAAATGCATTTTTTAAGGTTGTAGCTGCCATAGATTCCTCTGATGGAGCTGGGGAGAGTAAATTGAAAACATTTCTGGAAAGGATTCACCATCCTAGGTACCAGTAAGAACATTCGTGATTAATAGGAGGAGGTCAACATATCAAAATTAACAGGTGTTTAGAAGTTGATTCTAACCCTTGAGAATGACTTTGAGGGTGTTCAAGACTTCAATGGAGGAAGTAACTGCAGACGTGGTAGAAATAGTAAGAGAACTAGAATTAGAAGTGATGTTGGAAGATGTGACCCAGTTGGTACCAGCTCATGATCAATGTTGAACAGACAAGGAGGTGTTTCCTATGGATGAGCAAAGAAGGTGGCTTTTTGAGATGGCATCTACTCCTGGTGAAGGTGCTGTGAGCATTGCTGAAAGGACAACACAGGATTTAGAGTATTACATAAATACTCTAAAGTATTTAGAGTATTTAGTAGTTAGTATTTAGTAGTTGATAAAGTAGCAGGAGGGTTTGAGAGGATTGACTCCAATGCCTGAAAGATGTTCTACTATGGGTGAAATGCTATCAAATAGCATCATGTGCTACCGAGAAATATTTCATGAAAGGAAGGTTGATTGATGTGGCAAATGTCATTGTTGTTTTATTTTAAGCAATTGCCACAGCCATTTAACCTTCAGCAACCCGTCACCCTAGACAGTCATCAACATTGAGGCAATACCCTCCACCAGCAAAAAGATTATGACTTGCTAAAAGCTCAGATGATTGTTAGTATTTTTTAGCTGTGAAGTATGTTTAAATCAAGCTCTATACATGGTTTAGAAATAATGCTATTACACACTTAATAGAGTCCAGTATAGTATGAACATAAGTTTCCTAGGCACTAGGGAGCCAAGAACATTATATGACTCACTTCATTGTGATCTATACACTTTATTGCAGTGGTGTGGAACCAGCCCGCAATGTCTGCAAGGTCTGCCTATACATCACTTCCGGGAGCTTGGCAGTAACTGGAGAGACAAAAAATAGAATTACAACCCCAAGGAGTAGGCAGTCACATAAAGGTTTGTTTCCTCTTCCCTCTAAGGTGATAAAAACACACTGGAATTAAGAAAAAGGGGCTCGTGGGGTGGGGGGAGAGGATGATGCTGCTGAAAAGGGAGGAAAGATATTTCAAATAAACATCTAGGAAAGGATGGTGGTCAAGGGACTAGTAGACGGGTGTGGAGTCTGGCTGGATTTGGAGAAGATGTTTTGGACTTTACTTTTGGGTAATCCTTGATAAATCAGTGGTTGTTTTTTTCAGTAATCTGGACCCATACACATTTGCAGGCCCATAGTCTCCAGGTGTGGATAGTCCATTATCTGATTGTTAGAACTGGATTTGAGTCCCGTGATGCGATTAAGTAACTGTTTGATCTTGGACAAATAAGCCGTTTCGTGTCTCAGAGCCTCGGTTTCTGTATCTGGAGAGTGTTAGATGTGAGCTAAAGATCCTGGGGTCCTTTGTGCTTGGAGCAGTATCAACTTCTAATGTGACTACGACAACGTTCTTGCATTTTAGGTGAAAGATTAATAATCCTCTTGTAAGATTCTGTCTTAGAGTGGGAGACTGGCTACCATCACTTCCTTCTGTGCTGGACAGAAAGGTGATTTGACCAGAATTATAGCATTATATTTATAAAAGAGTATAATTTCCATTTAAATGTACTAATTGGATGGCTGGATTCTAGGGCATTATTTTAAATAGTCCAAAAATCTTACCTTCTTTATTAGGTACATTCATACCTGAGTCTCAGGAGCACAACAGAGTCCAGCTGGCTTGTTGCTGTAGATCTTTTTTTTTTTTTTTTTGTAGAGACAGAGTTTCACTTTATCGCCCTCGGTAGAGTGACGTGGTGTCACAGCTCACAGCAACCTCTAACTCTTGGTCTTAGGTGATTCTCTTCCCGAGTAGCTAGACTACAGGCACCTACCACAATGCCCAGATTTTTTTTGTTGCAGTTTGGCCGGAGCTGGGTTCGAACCTGCCACCCTCGGTATATGGGTCCAGCGCTCTGCCCACTGAGCCACAGGTGCTGCTCTGTAGATCATTCTTAAACACACAAATTCACCTGTTACTAGTGGTACTGCTGATCTCCCTAAGTGTCCAGCTCTCAGGAAGGAGGGCCAAATGACATGTTCATGTTGCCAACCATTAAACCAGCGTTTAATAAGTAGAATTTTTCCAAACCAGCAGAGCTATAAAATTCAATTTAGCAACTGTTTCGAGTGCCTCATATGTATAAGGTACCAAACAGGAAAATGGGAACTACAGATACCAGTTTTACTGATCAAAGCCCATAACCACAATAAAAACACAAAACAGGAAACTGTGACAAATATCTGACTGTTGTGCAGCCACTTGGTACATAAGGGGTGCAGTCCAACAGCTCGACAGGGGTGTTTGTGTGCACCCGTGTGTGGTCAGCGTGCAGTAACAGGCTGGATAAGGGTGGAAGGCTTTCTGCTAGGTTCCAAGGGGGAAAACCTGTGGGAGTTATGCTTTTATCTTGTTAGGCACATGTTATTACTCAAAAACACTTATACATAGTGGCTCAGGAGCTCACACATGCACGCACACACGCTCCTAACATTCTATCAGCTTGTGTATGCTGATTGCCCTAAGTGACTCAATTGGCTCAAGGTCCAAGCACAACAATACAGCTGCAATTGTCAACATGTGCTCAGGACCACTGAGGTTGCCACAAGAACTGTACAGATACACAGGGCCTTAAGCTCAGGAGAACTCAGCTTAATGCTCTGCTATGGCTCTCTTGAAATTCATCAGGATTTCTGAACGAGGGACCCTGCATTTCTACTTTGCACCTGTCACCACATATTATATGTATTATAGCTGGTCTCAGTTGCTTGAGACCCCTTTCCAGGGTCTCGGAGGTCAAAACTATTTTAATAATAATATTATTAATATGTACAGTGGCGTCTTCCAGAGGCAGTGTGACGTTGGTATCACAACAGATTGAGTACAGAAGCAGATACGAGAATCCAGCTATTATCTCCTAAGCCAGAAAACCAAGAGATTCCTAGAAATGAAGAAATAGTACCACTCTTCTTGCTCTATATACAGTTTGCTTTTGGAAAATACGGCTATTTTTCATAAAAATTTTTTATTTATGTTAAGATGTTATGGGTCGTAAAAAATTATTTTTAAGTGAATTAATAAATAACCAAAGATTTTATTAGTGTAAGTTTCTAATTTGTTAAATATTAATAGGTACAACTCACAAACACAAAAAGCCTTCAGGGCCCATAATAATTTTTAAGCATAGAAAGGGCTGAGTCCAAAAAGTTGGATAGTCACTGCTCTCTAGGTATTTACTATTTCTGCTAGAGGAAAGAAACCCTGGAATGTGATCAAAAGATACAGTGTGTTTATTTATAATTTTTCATTTATGTGGGTAAATTGATGTCTACTGAGAAAAAAAGAGGCAAAGAGACAACCTTTTTAATTTCCTTTGAACTTCTGCAGAATTTCCCAGCGTGCGACCTAACCCAGATCATTTGTTTTTACTTGTTTCTCTTCTTTGCAGAAGTTTCAGAGTGGGTGGTTCCAGGTTACATCTAGCCCTTGGAGGTTTCCAAAGTAGAATGGCAGGGCCGTGCCTGTGGCTCAAGGAGTAGGGCTCTAGCCCCATATACCAGTGGTGGTGGGTTGGAGCCTGGCCCCAGCTAAAACTCCAAAGTAGAACGGCAGTTTGCAGAGGCCGCGAGCTACTCTTCACTAGAGGGTTCTAGTGGAGGCCAGCTATGCATTTCCTCAGGGATGCTTAAGAGGATGCTGTGTGAGGCAGAGTTGGATGAAACGACCTCCCAGGTACCTTTCACTTTTGGGATGCTGGCAGGGGAGAATATCTTTTCCCTTGCCAAGTTCAAAGTCATGGGGCTGAGGTAATAATAAATGGGTACATAAGAGGAAAAAAGAGGAAAAGGCCTTCTGTCAACATGGGAGCAGTGGGCAGTCATCAAAGATCCCCATTTTCCATTGGAGAACCAGCCATGGGCCAGGGCCTGAAAAGAGAGCTTTCTCCAAGTGCTGTACACGGGAAGGATGACCGTACCCAAGGCGAGGGCCACACAGGGTGGAATGGGAATCACTTGTTCTCATTCTTATGACTCTGACTCACTGAAACTGGTCCCTCCCTTCCCTTTTTGGGGCCACTTTCCTCCACTTTTAGCACCAAAGTACTGACAGGCCTTTCCCCCAGTTGTCTTTTGAAAATCTTTCTTGTAAGTGAGTGCTAAGGTGCTTGGCTGTTAACAGCGTAACTCATCACCAGTGGTGGGGGGACAAGGAGATACCAGAGACAATATTTACCCCAAAGAACAAATCTCCAAAGGAGGACATTTTGGATGTTGAGCAAGTACAATGGACATTTGGGGGATAGAACATTTTTCTAGCACTTCTCACCATGCCTGCTGTTTTAAAGGGTAATCAATATGTCTGCCTTCCATTCCCCTCTCTCTCCACCCTATTTCCTTCTTTATTCCCTCTTTTCCTCCTTCCTTCTGTAAAAGGTCTTATGGATCCCCCATTTCATCCCAGGTGTTGCTTAGATGTTGGGAATTCAATAAACTGGTGTCACTGGTTTCATAATTTGTGAGCAGGGTCAAACAGGTAAACTGATCCCTGTAACATTCTCAGGCAAAAGGTCTCGGACAGGGTGCACAGCCTGCCTAGGATGGAGGGCAGAGCGATCCCTTAACCTAGTTCCTGGAGGAGGAAGTGGGCGTTTCTAAGGGGGAGCAAGAGAACAGGTGCTCCAGACCCAGAGAAGTTGGTTACATGCCCATGTGCACATTGGTATGTTGTTGGATCTCGACTGAAACCTGGTTTGGCTTCACAGACTGCACCCTGACTCCGTGTGGCAAGCACTACCTTTCCCAGAAAGTAATAGTTTGGGTGACCTGGAACAGTGGGAGGTGGGAGGGAAGAGTGACCGGAACGAGTCTGTGGTCAAGATTCCATACACTATTCTTTTCAATCACACCTGAAAACAGAAAAGGGGAGGAGACATTTATTGACCAGTATGAAAGTAAAGTCCAGTTCTTTGAGGTGCCGTTAACTTGCATTTGTGTTCCAAATTCTTTTTTTTTTTTTTTTTTTTTTTATTTTTTGGCCAGGGCTGGGTTTGAACCCACCACCTCTGGCATATGGGGCCGGTACACTACTCCGTTGAGCCACAGGTGCTGCCCATGTTCCAAGTTCTTTAAAGTCTATGCATGGAACACCTGCCAAGTGCCAGGACAGACTCAGTGGCTGTCCTGTGGGAGCTCCTGTCTCTCTTTGCAGAGCAGCTGGGCACAGACCCACTGCTCACCAGCGCTCCCAGTTCAGAGCCCACTGCCCTTTCTGCAGATGCTGTGGGCGCAGCTCCCCCGGAGCCCTTTGGTCCCCTCTGCTAACACATAACCTGGCTCCCGTCATTTCTCCTTTCTATCCTCCTGCCCCCTTGTCGGAGGTGCAGAGGAGTGGTGGGTGATGACCCACCAGGAGCAGGTGAAGAGGCTCCGCTCTTCCACCAGCACAGGAGGCCAGGCTCTGCCACGCTCACGTGACAAGGGAATTTGGAACCCTTTACCTTTCTGAACCTACCTGGCACTGGCTGAGAGTTTACTCTTCCAGAAACAACTGGGTCCCAGGAAAATGATCCACCCCTCCCACAAGAATGCAAAGAAACAATTGGCTATTAATTTCCAGTAACAGGAACCCCTTCAGCCAGGAAATCTAAATGGAACAGTGATTAAGTCAGGAAGGCTCCTTGGCCCCATTAGTGTTCAGAACTACAGATGGCTCTGCTCTCCTCTTAGAGACCATTTTTAGCTGCTGGTCTTGGGAAGATATTTCACTTCTCATTGAGGCACCTGCATGTTTGTGTGGGCAGCACTCTGTGGTGGTTAAGGCCATACACTAGGAAAGCAGAATGTCCCGGTTTGAGTCTGAGCTTTGCCCCTGGCTGCATGACTTCGGACAAGTTGCTTAACTCTTTGCCTCTGTTTCTCCATCTGTGAAATGGAATTAATAGTATTGACCTCATAGTGTTGTCTCATAGCGTCAGGAGAATTAAATGGGTTGATATTTGTGGTGTTCTTAGAAACGTGCACAGGAAATAACTTTTAAAGATTAAATAGGCTCAGCACCTGTGGCTCAAATGGGTAAGGCACCAGCCACATACACCTGAGCTGGCGGGTTCGAATCCAGCCCGGGCCCGCCAAACAACAATGAGGGCTGCAACCAAAAAATACCCAGGCATTGTGGTGGGCGCCTGTAACCCCAGCTACTTGGAAGGCAGAGGCAGGAGAATCGCTTGAGCCCAGGAGTTGGAGGTTGCTGTGAGCTGTGATGCCCTGGCACTCTACCCAGGGAGACAGCTTGAGGCTCTGTCTCAAAAAAAAAAAAATTAAATAAATAAAATAATATATTTAATTGAATATATTTAATTATTCAACTGTGGATGGTACTGTCTCCTCATCAAATAGAGGGAATGGATTTAGGAAAGAAGTTAAATAGAGAAATTTGGGGGTCAAATTGCCTCAGTTCAAATCCTGAATCCACCATTTGATTAGAGGTTAAGTCACCTAATCTCTCTACTCTTAAATATCCTCATCTGTAAACCAGGGTATGGTTGTACCTATTCCTTAGGGTGGTCACGGGGAATGAGCTTGGCAAAGCTCTTAGCATCGCGCCTGCCTTTGGTAAGTGCTCCGTACATTTTAGCTTATGTTATTGCCGGGCACTCAGAAGAAAGTGCCACACAAACGCAGAGATTTTGATTGCACAAGCTACAGCCTGGTCAAAGGTAATGTACTGAGCAAATGCGGCCGAGCCTGGAGCCAGCTCTTAGAGGCTGGCTGTGTGTTCGTGAGGGAAACGCCCGGCAGCTTGCCAAGGCGTGAAGCGTTCAGCTCCTCTGTGTGGGAGCCCTGACCTCTGTGTCTGCTGGAGGTGTGATCTCGTTTGTTTTGTTTTGTTTTTTGCAGTTTTTGGCCGGGGCCGGGTTTGAACCCACCACCTCCGCCATGCGGGGCCAGCACCCTACTCCTTTGAGCCACAGGCGCCACCCTCAGGAGGTGTGATCTTGGGAACATCAACATCTCCAAACCTCAAATTTGTTTCCTCCCTTCCTTCCTCCCTCCCTCCTTTTCTTCTTATCACGAACATTTATTGAGGGCTTGATCAGTGCCGGAGGCACCGTGTTAGCTTCTACGTATTCCCCAAGGGACAGTTCAGTGACCTTGCATCACAGGGAGGCTGTAAGGATTAAACGGTTATTGTCCATTGGGCGTCCAGTCAGGGGTGGTACCTGAGGTGTGCTCATACTGGCTGCTCTTGCTGGGTTACTATCAGCTGTCCTGAGATCACCTCTGTATTAAGTCTCATTACCCTCCCACAAAGGAGGTGGCTGGTTCTTAGGATGAGGCTCTTAGGCAGGACAGGCAGAATGATCGTTCAAGGTTACTCATTTTGTTTCTGCAGTAGAAAATGGAGCAGGGATATTTTTCTTCCCTCTGTAAATTTGGGATACTATCAGCAGACCAGTCATCCAAGAAATTAAAAAGCAGAAAGCAGAGTCTACTGAGTAGACTCATTTAAGATCTCCCCTGATCTTACACCATCCTGGGCTCTTTCAAAGCAAGTTTGGCTGACGTGAAATTCTTTTGTCCAGGGCAAAATTTCTCCTAAGTGCTGCAGGATACTATTTCCTTAAGCTACGAATAGTATTCCATGAGAAGAAATTAAATCATGGAATGTTTCTTTCCTGCAGACCACCTCCAAGTTTGTAATATACAAATGCGTTTTATGATATTGCATGCAGCATTTCAAAAAAATCATTTGACTTAGAAACCTTTCCCCAGTAGCTCGAGCCACATCTCACAGCATTACCTCTTTCAGAAACAATTTGAGAAATGCCCATCTAGGCGAGCTACGCTAGACTTCATCAATGAAAACCAGGCTGAAACCCTGAAACCGCGGTAACACAAGCATTATACTCAGATGAAGAAGTGGGGAGGAGACCAGAACTACCCTAGTTAACACTAGAGAATGAACAGAGGGCTCTTTGTGAAGGGCGGCCATCCACTTGGCTGGCCTGCCTCACCGGCACTGGGTGAGACACTCAAGCACTGTTAGGTATAGGTGTTCCTAGGAAACAGGGCATCTCGGCTCTGTCTACTTTTTGCTCCTGCAAAATTCTCCTCACGTCCCACGGCTGCCAGAAAACCTCCCCGAAGTTGGTGGTTTGGATGAGCATATTTATGTTCCCCAAATAGTTCCATTGCTTCCTTTTCTTAAAATAGGAGGTCAAGATGACAGCAGGTGGGAAAGACCTTAGAGTGGGAAATAAAACCATATGATAATCTAAGTTTTTGCTGACAAGCTGTATGGCCCTAGAAGAGGACTCAATCATTTCTTTTAACTTTGTCTTCTGTAAAATGGGAATCATATTGTAAAAGAACCAATTTCATGATGTTGTCCGAGGAGTGAGACACAGATTATAGAGCACCTCACTTGATGCCAGCACATTGTGTCTGCAATTAACAGTGATGTTTTTATAGATTCCTCGGTGTGTGTGGGTAAGAGAGAGAGAACGTGCAAAAACGGAGGAAGAGGGACATTATGCAATGCTCAGAGTTTAATGTGAATTCCATTTTGCAAAGGAAAATTTAGACTGAAATGGAAAATGAATATATTTCCTATTGATGTCTGTTTTTACCTAAGGAGATAATTTATAAATGTGACTCTATGCAGAGAGGCCTAGAAACCAGTATTACATATTCGTTAGTATCTTAGTTTATACATCAGTCTCTGGAAAATTTAGTTAGCGTGAGTTAATCCCCAAAAGCTTCCTTTGTATGGGATGTACTTTGCAGGTATATTATGGTATTTCGGAGACTGAATTACTGAGTAGAGGGTTGTGTACTGGATGGGCTTTGACTCTGAGCAAGGGGGTCCAGTTGCTTTGAGGGATCTTTGGTCCGTCCTCTTGATAGCCTCCACAAATGATCCTAGCCAGAATTCTTTCACGGTAGACTTGAGAACTTCTCCTCTCTCCTTCTTGCTCCTCTTCCTCCCTCCTCATATGTCATTATTTATATTTATGTGATTACGCTCATTATCTTTATTTTACCTGTTTTCGAAGTGGCAAGGGTGACATCATGCTTTACCTTTAAGATTACCATATTCTTGGACCACTTGGAAGTCTCCTTCATATTCAACATAATGCAGGAATACAATACATATTAGAGTCCAAATAAAGGCTAAAACATATGCTAACATTAGGACTAGAATAAAACACTGAACTATAATTGGGATTGTTTATCTGGGGACAAAAATATCATGGGGAATAAACATACAAAGACCTCTTACTTTGAATATGGTGCTTAATTACTTTTCTTTTGCAACTAAAGAAAAATTGTCTTTTGTACATATAGATATAAAATAGTGTGCCAACATTATGCCAAATACATAGCTTTCAGAAACCTCATTTAGGCTTCACAAAATCCCTGATGAACAGGTAGTTGACTCCAACAACCCTCTAATTGAACTCCTCCCAAACGGTACCACCAGACCTCAGTCCAAGGAGGCATCTACCCCACAAGGAAATATTTATTGATTCCAGGGTTCAGCTGACAGTGCTAGAAGGGACAGCTGTTCTGGTAAACATACAAAGGACAAGCTGATCTGGACCCTGGACCCCACTACCTCAGATAAAAGGGGCCACTCACAGAAATAAGGCCAAGCTAGAATTCTTAGGAGTTGGGACCAGGAACTTCTCTCTCTCTCTCTCTACAAATACAACTCAGTTAGCACAGAGGTAAGGGAGTCCCGGGTGTATGTGAAGGAGTTAATATAATAATGCAATCTAGGCTAGATGCCTGTGGCTCAATGGGCTAAGGAGCCAGCCATGTACACCTGAGCTGGTGGGTTCGAATTCAGCCCAGGCCCGCCAAACAACAATGACGGCTGCAACCAAAAAATGGCCGGGCGTTGTGGC
>CAUYRH010019822.1:0-10181 GCA_963574655.1 Perodicticus potto | reverse complement strand
AATCCAGCCTGGGCCCGCCAAACAACAATAACGGCTGCACCCAAAAAATGGCCGGGTATTGTGGTGGGCACCTGTAGTCCCAGCTACTTGGGAGGCGGAGGCAGGAGACTCACTTGAGCCCAGGAATTGGAGGTTGCTGTGAGCTGTGATGCCACAGCAATCTATCCAGGCTGACAGCTTGAGGCTCTGTCTCAAAAAAAAAAAAAAAAAGTACCCTCCAATGCTATACATGTTGCTGTGAATGACAGAATTTCATTATTTTTATAGCTGAATAATATTCCATTTTGTATATATACCACATTTTCTTTATCCATTCTTTTTTTGTTTTTGAGACAGAGTTTTACTATGTCACCCTCAGTAGAGTGCCATGGCGTCCCAGCTCACAGCAACCTCAAACTCCTGGGCTCAAGCGATTCTCTTCCCTCAGCCTCCCAAGTAGCTGGGACTATAGGCGCCCGCCACAGTGCCTGGCTATTTTTTGTTGCAGTTGTCATTATTGGTTAGCTGGCCTGGGCCAGGTTTGAACCTGCCAACTTTGGTGTATGTGGCTGGCACTGTAACCACTGTGCTACAGGCCCTGAGCCTATCCATTCATTTGTTGTTGGACACCTAGGTGGATTCTTTATCTTGGCTATTGTGAATAGTGCTGCAATAAACATGGGAGTGCAGAGACCTCTTCAATATACTAATATACTCTGTTTTGGATGTAAACCTAGCAAAAGGGTACAAAATATAGTTAGATAGAAGGTGTTAAGTTCTAGTAGATCTAGTTTTAGTTTTTTGAAGAACTTCCATGTTGTTTTCCATCATGGCTGTACTAATTTTCACTCCCACCAACCATATATGAGAGTTCACCTTTCTTCACATCCTCATTAGCATTTGTTTTGTTCTGTTTTGTCTTTTTGATAATAGCTATTTTAAGTAGGATAAGACAATATCTTATTGTGGTTTTGATTTGCATTTCCCTGATGATAAGTGATGCTGAGCATTTTTTCATATACCTGTCAGGCATTCACATGTCTTCTTTTATGAAATACAGGTCATGTGCTCATTTTAAAATCAGATTCTTTTTTCTTTTTTGCTATTGGGTTGTTTGACTTTCTTATATCTTCTGGTTATTAATTTTTTGTCAGATAGTTTGCCAATATTTTTTCCCACTCCATAGATTGTTTCACTCTTTCAATAGTTTCCTTTGCTGTGCAGAAGCCTTTTAGCTTGATATAATCTCTTTTGTTTATTTTTGCTTCTGTTGCCTGTGCTTTTGAGATCTCGCCCCCCAAACACTGCCCAGACCAATGTTCTGAAGCATTTTCCCAATGTTTTCTTCTATTAGTGAGATGGAATCAGGGACCCTTCTCACAGGCCTGCTGGATCCCTCTTCCCTAAGTCTGGAAATTAACTTCCCCCTTGAATCCCTTCAGGGGAGGTTCTGGGCACCTAGATATCCTTGAAAAGTGAATCAGTAACCTGATGAGCAGGAAGATAGTAATAACAGTGGCCCTCCAAGCAACAAAAAGTATATTGATGCCTTATGGAAAAAAAAAGATATATTCTTGATTAGTTTTTTCAGAAACCCCCACCAGATAGAAAATGCAAATTCCAGGGAACTGAAGAGTTGAACTCTGATCACCATTCTTTGTTCTAAATTTCTCCCTGAGGATCTGAAGAAAGTCATACTCATTCCACTAATCCAGGAATCCTTGAATCCACCTCTGACCTGTAAATCCTCACTTCAGGATATCCTGCCTTTTGGGGCCGTGCCAATGTATAACCTTCACGTATTAATTTTTCCTGTGACTTTTGCTTTCCTAAAATGTACGCTTGCTTGTAAGCCTTTAGGGAGTTTGGGTAGCTGCCTGTCCCTTGCATGGTGCCATGCAATAAAAATGCTCTTTCTCCCTCTGTAACTCTTGCCTTCAGCATCTCACGTTGCTGACAAGTAGGTCCCAGTTGGTTCAACAACAGTCGTTTCATAGTTTCAGGTCTCGCATTTGAGCCTTTTGATTTTTATTTGATTTTTGTATAAGGTGAGGTCTACTTATTTGATTTTTGATCGAGGTCTACTTTCATTCTTCTGCATATGGATATCCAGTTTTTCCAGCACCATTTATTGAAGACACTGTCCCTTCCCCCAAGTGTCAACGTTCTTGACACTTTTGTCAAAATTAGTTGACTGTAAATTCATGGATTTATTTCTGGCTTCTCTATTCTGTTTCATTGGTCTATGTGTGTTTTTATGCTGATACCATGCTATTTTGGTTGCTATAGCTTTGTAGCATGTTTTAAGTCAGGTAATGTAATGCCTCCAGCTTTACTCCTTTTACTCAAGATGGCTTTGGCTATGCAAGGGCTTTTGTGATTGTATATAAATTTTAGGATTGTTTTTTCTATTTTTATGAAGAATATTATTGATATTTTGATAGAGATCTTTAAACTAAATTTGTTGTATTTTGTCTTTTGACAGTATAAAGTAGAATGAATATTCTGATGAGCTGAACAACAGAGGTTGGCTTTATAAGCAGAAAAGGGCTAAAGAAAGCAGAAATGGAGGACAAGAAGCAGACTGGTTGTTTCAAAGTTATATTCCATGTAAAGAGTAAAGCAAAGGGGACTTCCTTATCATGCCTGCTAAAACTGGCCTGTTTAGGGATTTGGCTCTTTCTCTCTCTTAATTTCTTAGGTTAGGTCAACAACCAAGTTTAGGCTTGGTGGCCTGGAACTTCAGCATAAATAACTTCATTTTAGTTTGGTCTGTTGGGCTTAGTGCAGGAGCTCAGTCCAAACCAATGGTGGAAACCAATGGTTTCCTATAAATTTTATTTAATACTATAAAAGGCATTTATTGGCTCAGCTAACTGACAAGAAATTCAAAGTAAGTTCTTCTACAGAACAGGCAAGGCTTGATTTGGGAGCTAAAGAGTGACATCCAGGCTCCAGAATTTCTCTCTCTTGTCTTTGTCTTCTACAATCTTGGCTTTATTCTCAGGTATCATGTGGTGGGGCTCACAGCTCCAAATTCACCATTATGGTGGTAAAATAGCTGCAGTAGTTCCAGATGTCACACCTCACTCCCACAACTTTTAAAGGAAAAATAAAGGCTCCTTTTCTCAGAAGCCCCCCGTTAGTCTTGCTGTAATTTGTTGCTTCCTAATTAGGTTATATCCTTAATTTCTTATCCAAATACTGGATCCAGTGAGAGACCTATGAATAGGAATTGGGGGAAGGTTGAATTGCCCAAGAGAGATTCAGAGTAATTTGGGCAAGAAAAACAGCAAATGGATATCAAAATATCCACAAAGATGCTGACCACAAAGTTTCAGAGTTAAAACATTACTGCCTCTCATTAACCTCTTTTCTGACTCTCTCAACACATTATTATCTGTTTACCTCGTAGTGCTCCCCCCATCTACCCCCCCTCACTGAGGGATAAGCTTGGAGCCATCCTAATCTCCTCTGTGTCCACAGCCCTTAGCATAAGCCTAGCTAAGATCAGCCATCAGAGAAGGCGTATTATTCAATGAGATTGCTCTTTCCTGGCAGTTAAGCCATTGACAAAGCTGCTCAAGTTCCACTTTTCTCTAATTCTATAAGGGAGCTGCCCATGCAGATGGCTACAGCTAGTTTTTCTATTTTCAGTAAAGAGGGGGTCTCACTCTTGCTCAGGCTGGTCTTGAACTCTTGAGCTCAGACGATCCACCTGCATCAGCCTCCCAGAGTGCTGGGATTACACGAGTGAGCCACCACATCCAGCCTTTGGCTAAATATCTCTTTCTTTATTTCTTTCTTTTTTTTTTTTTTTTTTTTTTTTTTTTGTTGTTGTTGTTGTTATGTTTTTTGTTGCCCTTGGTAGAGTGCTATGGCATCATAGCTCACAGCAACCTCAAAACTCTTGGGCTCAAGCAATCCTCTTGCCTCAGCCTCCCAAGAAGCTGGGACTACTAGCACCCCCTGAAACACCCTGCTATTTTTTAGACATAGAAGTCTCACTTTTGCTCAGGCTAGTCTCAAACTCCTGAGCTCAAGCAATTCACATGCCTTAGCCTCCCGGAGTGGTAGGATTACAGGCATGAGCCACTGTGCCCAGCCTCAGCTAAATATTTCTGAAAAAATATAAATACTTCACCTGATACAAGCAGAGACCCACATTTATGTCAGTTGGATATTGTATTTAAGACATTTTGAACAGGATGCTTCTTTTTTATTTTATTTTTTTCTTTTCTTACCACACACTTAGGACCTCAGAAGGATGTTTCTTTTACCTGAAGCTAAAAACATCTTAACTGATACAATCTCTTCTAGGAGTGTTTGGAGAAATGAGATAATACATGTAGGCTTGGCGCCTGCGGCTCAAGGGGCTAAGGCGCCAGCCACATACACCTGAGTTGGCAGGTTCAAATCCAGCCCGGGCCTGTCAAACAACAATGATGGCTGCAACAACAACAACAACAAAAAAAAACGGCCAGGCGTTGTGGCGAGCGCCTGTAGTCCCAGCTACTTGGGAGGCGGAGGCAGGAGACTCACTTGAGCCCAGGAATTGGAAGTTGCTGTGAGCTGTGATGCCATGGCACTCTATCCAGGGTGACAGCTTGAGGCTCTTCTCTCAAAAAAAAAGAAAAAAAAAAAGAGATAATACATGTAAAGCACTTAACTAGGTTTAAGAGGTGTTAGCCATTATTACTGTTAGTATCTCTACACTAACATTATCTACGTATAAGCTTCTCAAAGGCAGGAATCATCCTCCTCATTGTTCTGGAATGTAATAGATAATACTCAAACAGTGGTTGAACCAAACCAAAGTGTCCAGGCCACCACTTTATAAGAGTCAAGCTTCTATCAAGTGACGTTTGAAATTCAAGTCGGATTTTTCACTATTGTTGAAAGATGAATCATTTTATAATTCAATTTATTTATGTCTAACGAGACTGTTGTACAGATTTGGAAATTATTATATGCAGGATCAGGTTTCATTCATTCATTCATTAGTTCTCTTATCCATTCATTTATTCAAAGGACTTTCTGAAGCAACTGTCATATTGCAGACTCTGTGCTAGGAGATAGGGAGACAGAGTAAAAACTTAGTCTTTGTGTTCAGGGAGCTCACAGTTTAGTGAATGAACAGACCAAGAATTACAGTATGGTAGGCTAAGTGCTGTGAGAACAAAACATGACAGGTCTGGGTGCAAAAAAGGGGGAGCTCAGGGCTGCAGGGAGAGGAGTGAACAGAAGCAGTGAAAGCTTCATGAAGAGGAGCTTCTGCTGTTTGGGGGTGAGGGGGCAACCAGAAGTTAGGTGGTGAGTTTGCAAAGGCTCAAGGTAATATGAAGCTTCCTTCTGTATGCATGCAGTATTATGTAAAAATAGGGTGTGGGTCAAGAGGTAATTCTGGAGAGTAGGTGCCCTCAAATGCTAGACTGGGAAATTCTGGTTTCATTTTGTAACTAGTGGAGAAGACTTGGAAGGATTCTAGGCAAACATGATCAGATTAGCCTTTCAGAAAGAATATCCTGGTGGAGTTGTAAAGGGTGATTGGAACAATGATGGGGGGCAAGCCTGAAGCAGGGAGACCAGTTAGAAAATGACTATTAGGTTTAACCTTATATCATCACCATTTGTTTTGTCAAAAATGGTCAAATATTGATAATACTTGGTTCAACCTAACACAATAGTCCAGGCAAGAAATGATCAGAACCCAATCTAAGGCAGCAGTAGAGGAAATACACCAAGAGATATTTAGGAATTTTAATTAGACAGGACATCATGGTTTCTTTGATGAGAAAGACAAGGGAGATGGTATACGTCTGAAAGACGAAACATATAATCATAGGCTATATAAAATCACTCCTGAACCTAGAAGAAGACTTCCTTCACCAGATTAATTTTACAGCTGGGGCCTGACAGATTCATTCATTTGCATACGGCCACAGAGCAAATTTAGGGCTGGGCTGGATCTGAAACCCTGGTCTCCTGACTGCTGTACTGCACAATTGTCACAGTACCTTGGTATTCCTAGAAGGGATCTGCATTAGCTTCCTAGGGCTGCAAACTTCCTACTTCAAACTGGGTAGCTCAAACAACAGAAATATGTTGCCTCACAGTTCTGGAGATTAGAAGAGAAATTAAGGGGTTGGCAGCACTGCATCTTCTGAGGGCTGTGGGAAGAAGCAGTTCCAGGCCTCTCTTCTTGGCTTATAGACCCATCCCCTTGCTCTCTGCCTTCACAGTCCTATAGCACTGTCCTGTGCTTGTGATTATTTCTTCACATGACCACCTTCCCTCTGTGTGTCTATGTGCCTATTTTCTTATAAGGTTACCAGTCACTGAATCAGGAACAACCCTACTCCAGTATGATCTCATCTTAACTAATTACACCTGCAGGGATTCTATTTCTAAATAAGGTTACATACAATTTTGGGGAACGCAATTCGACCCAAAACAGCAGTTCTGAAATGTATGTTTTCATGTCATTTTACTGGTGGTAATTCTTTCCTTTCCCTTAGGAAAGGGAATTGCAGTCTGAGGAATAAGAGAGTTTTCCATGTCCTTTATATGGTCTCACAGTTTCAAGGATAATGTCCTCCACTGCAAGCTTGCGTTAACATTCTTAGCCATCTGCTGGAAACAGAGAGTTCAGTGAGCTTCTAAAAACTTTTAATGTAAGGTCTACCCTTCTTATGGGTGAAAAGAGAAAAACTCTTATCTACATTCCTCTTGACTAGATGGGCAGAATACGCATGTTCCTGATTTAAGCGTACAATGGTTCCTTTTCGTTTCATATGTCAAGGGCCCCATGATCAGGCTCAACAGTGGCTTAGAAGGTGAGCCACAGAATGGCAGGCATATTTGTTTATCATGCTTTTGATTTTTTTATTTTTAGGTAGGATGAAAGTTTATTTTATTTTTTTGTTTTATTTTTTATTATATCATAACTTTGTACATTGATGCATTTAACACATCCATCACAATTATACTATTTTCTTAATAGTTTTGAAATGTACCATTGCATCATGCACATTAGGTGAGGTCCCCCCAGACACCCTCCCTCCTTCCCTGTCCCCCCTCCCCCCCTTCCCTTCTACTTTCTGGACTATAGTTATGTTTTGCCATTCATATGAGTGTGTAGGTAATTATATATTGATTTCATAGTAGTACTGAGTATAGTGGATACTTTTTTTTCTATTCTTGAGATACTATCTCATGCTTTTGATTTTTTTAAGGTATGACATTTATTTTGGGACTGTCAATAACCAAAGAGGCTTTCTTTGTATAGATCTAAAATAGAGATTGGAAGAACGTGGCAGCACTCAGGCTTAGCTACTGAAAGATTGTACTGAGAAGATTTAGAAAGGCCATGGCAGTCTCCAACCTCACCCCCTGCAATAACTGAGACCACATCTCACCGCAGAATTGTGAATGGGTGAAAACATGGCCCCCAGAATCCTGAGGACTTGGCCTTAATCACTGTGCTGCTTTTAAGTTAAGAGAGGGCTCAGCTGCACCTAAAGGGACTAAGTGGAATCAGGTGCCTCCAACAGGAGGGCACTAAAAAGGACACATCCCTCATGTAGCATTCCCACCAGAAATGCATAAACCAAATTTAATCATGAATAAACAATCAGGCAGTCTCAAATTAAATGACAGTCTGCAAAACAATGGGCTAATGCTCTTAAAAATGTCAATTCCATAAAAGAGAACGAAAGGCTAAGAAACTGTTCTGGATTATAGGAGACTAAAACAGATATAACATCTAAATGCAATGCTTTCTCCTGATTTAGATTCTGGATTGGGAGAAAAGTTTCTAGAAAGGACAATATTGAGACAATTAACAAATTTTGAATATGGATTGTAAATTTTATCAATGTTTGAATATGGATTATTCATACAATTTGATGATTCAGATTCACAAAATTTGAATGTGAACTGTATTGATTAGATACAACCGGTTCTATCACATCAGTATGAAGTTTCCTGAATTTGATCACTACACTATGGTTATGTAAGAGATTGTCTTTGTTGGTGGGAGATACCTGATGAAGTATTCAGTACTAAAAAGTCATAATCTCTGGAATTTACTCTGAAGTAGTTTAGGGACAAAAATTAGAATAAGAAACAATGAGGATCTTATTATGCAATATGTAGTATACACGTAGATAAAGAGATAAAGCAAATGTGGCAAAAGATTAATAATAGGTAAATAAATCTAGATAAGGTATATAAGGTTTATTGCAATTATCTTGCAATCCTTCTGTATCCTTGATTTATTTCCAAAATGAAAAGTTTAATTTAAAAAAGAAGAACCAGCCTGGACATTGCCCAGGACACTAACCTAAAGAGGTACCAATGGGCCAGGCACAGACGCTCAGGCCTGTCATCCTAGCGCTCTGTGAGGCTAAGGCAGGTGGATTGCTTAAGCTCAGGAGTTCTCAGAGCAGAATGAGCAAGAATGAGATCCCATCTCTACTATAAATAGAAAAACTAGCCAGGTGTTGTGGAGGGTGCCTGTAGTCCCAGCTACTTGGAATGCTGAAGCAAGAGGATCACTTGAACCCAAGAGTTTGAGGTTGCTGTGGGCTATGAAGCCATGGCATTCGACCCCAGGGTGACTGTGTGAGACTTGTCACAATAAAAGAAAGGAAGTGACTCAGTGCCTATAGCTTAGCGGCTAGGGCGCCAGCCACATACACTGGAGCTGGCAGGTTCGAATCCAGCCCAGGCCTGCCAAACGACGACGACAAAAGGCAACAAAAAAATTGCCAGGGGCTGTGGCGGGCGCCTGTAGTCCCAGCTACTTGGGAGGCTGAGGCAAGAGAATCGCTTAAGCCCAAGAGATTGGGGTTGCTGTGAGCTGTGATGCCATAGCACTGTACTGAGGGCAACATAGTGAGACTCTGTCTGAAAAATAAATGAATAAATAAATAAATAATAAAAGAAAGGGAAGGAGGGAGGGACGAAGGAAGGAAGGCAGGGAGATAGGTAGGTCTCACTGGAAATGTTACTTGAAAAAACTGTATTGTGGAAACATACATTTTTATGACATTCAAAATGGAGAACAGACTAGTAGTTCCTAGGGCACAGTGCATGAAGAAGAGTCAGCCTAAGCAGAAAGGAGGTGGGGTTATAACAGACCCATGAAGGGTCCTTAGAAACGTTCTGTGTCCTGACTGCAGTGGTCACACAAATCTGTACATGTGAACAAAATACAAGTCATCCCCCTCAAAGGAGTGCACGTAAAACCGCTGAAATCTGAATAAGGTAGAATGATTCTATCAATGTCAATTTCCTTCTTTTGATATTGTACTATGTTACTTTGGGGAAGTCCAGGTGAAGACTATACAGATTTTCTATTATTTAATATGCCTGCATGTAAGTCTACAATTATGACAAAATAAAAAGGTTTAAAAATGGAAGAATTTTGCAGCATATGAACTAAATCTCAATAAAATGGTTTTTAAAACAGCAGTGAGTCCAGCCACAAGGGGCCGCACATCATGATTCATCTAAGTTAGTGCTTCTCAAAGAAAGCAGGACATTAAGAAAATGAGAAGGTATTTTTGGTTGTTACCATGTGGGGACATGGTAACATTCAGCATTTAATGAATATTAGATTGCCTGAATTCCACAGTATAGAACTGCACAACAAATAAGATTCTCCCACTGAACATACTGTCAAATATTCAGTTAGTAAACATATATACAAACATAAAAACCAACAAATTTGTTTATAATTATCTGAGCCTAAAACTTAACCCTATTTTCAAATAAAAACAAAAGTAATTTAAATATGGTTTAATATACACTGAACTTTGCAGGAATATAATTGTGTAAAAAGAGGAAAGGTTATATTTTGTCTTGTTTAGAACATTACCAAGAGTTATTCACCATTTCAGGAAATTACATCAACAGTGACAACACTCCAATATTTTGAGGCACCAATGTAATATATATATTTTTTTGAGACAGAGCCTCAAGCTGTCACCCTGGATAGAGTGCTATGGCATCATAGCTCACAGCAACCTCCAATTCCTGGGCTCAAGCAAGTCTCCTGCCTCCGCCTCCCAAGTAGCTGGGACTACAGGCGCCCGCCACAACGACCGGCCATTTTTTGGTTGCAGCCGTCATTGTTGTTTGGCGGGCCCAGGCTGGATTCGAACCCGCCAGCTTAGGTGTACGTGGCTGGCACCTTA
>CAUYRH010019821.1:0-25146 GCA_963574655.1 Perodicticus potto | reverse complement strand
GGCATACAGGTGGGCACCCCAGACCACAACTCGGCTTTCTCATGCCTTAGAATCCTGCCTTCCTGTGGCTGCACAGCTACCTATGGTGTTTTGGGGAACTGGGGGTGGGGAATGGGACCCACATTTCAAATAAAAGCATGGCAGTCCTGCAGGCTCCTGCCCAATCATGTGCCTGAGGCTGGCAGGTGCCCTGCACCCAGACGCCCCCACCATTCAGTTAAGTGACGTTATTCTCCTCAGCCACCCAGCACCCTCAAGACCCAAGCCAGAGGGCACTGTCCCCTTGCTTCTTCAGCCTTGGAGCTTTTTCATCATAATCTTTGTATTATACGTTGGTGCAGTTGCAGACATCTGCGCCTAGCAATATTTCCAGTTGACCAAATATTCTAATCTTTTTTCATTTATATGCAAAAGAAATAGTTTAACTTTTTATAGCAAGATGATACAATGGTATGAGTGTAATCTAAATGTCTTTCTTGTGGTATTACCTTGTATACTGTACTTTTTATTTTATTCCTTGTAATTAAGTCACAGGCAGGATCCAGTTTCTGGAGCAGGTGGGGGCCCAGGGAGCCCCAGGTCCTTTCTTAGAAAACCCCAAGCTTCAGGGAAGGGGTGCTGGCCCCGCCCCACCTTTGCCTCCTCTGTGCATAACCTCCAGTTGCCTTATTCCACGCCTTCACTTGTAATCCGCCTAGGAAAACAAGCTCTCTAAAACTTTTTCAGGGTTGTTGTTGTTGTTGTTGTTTTTCCTTCAAATTTTGGACCAAAGTTTCATTTGTTTTTGTCTGCCTCTGATGCTGGGACCCAGATGGTGGGACGAAGGTCTTGAGTCTTAACTGTTCTCGTTCCCCTCCAGCCTCTCTGCAAGGATGTCCTTGGGGGGAGGAGGGGCAATTCTCCTTGAATCCCTGAATTTCCATAAAGGAGTGTAACAAGGGTGTAAATATTTATAATCTTTTATACCTGTTCTAAGACATGAGGGGCAGCAACACGCGGTTTTTTATGGTGACACACAGATGTATATTTTGATAACAGCAATCCCAATTCCAGGCTCAGTATTGTAACATGGAGCTAACAGTAACCACAAGCACATTCCATTGCCCCTCCCGGATGGCTTGTAATGCAGAAAGAATCAATTAAAACAATTTTAGAACAAAAAAAAAGTTTTAAAGAAAGAAAGAAAAGAAAAAAAGAAAGCCTGTTTACAAACTGGCTCTAAGGATTAAGCGAGGAAAATCTAAATGCATATGAAGTGCCTATCACAGTGTCTGACTCACTCCAGGCAGCTAATAAAGAGTTAAATAAATAATTAATAAATAGTTAACTATTAGTTATAGGTAACAGTTGATAAATAGTTTCTTTCACCATGAAGTGACTTTCAGGTCCTGCAGTGCAGACACAAGAACAAATGTGCAATTCCAGGGATCAATCTTCATAACTCATTTCTGTGGAGCTACTAGAGTCCCTATGATTAAAAGGTATATATTTTATATTTTATTTTGCCTTCATCAATCTCTCAGCGAAGAAATGAGTTATTTGAGATCTGGCCCTTGGAAGTCTATTTCAAAAGACAAGGCGTCTGTAGAGGAGAGGTGCCCACAGCCGGTATGGTCCAAGAGTAAGAATCAGTAACAAAAGAGTAAGTTTTGAGGGCACCAATAGGAGAAGGCTTTTCTAAAGGATTATTCTAGAAATTGAATGTCTCTAGTGTAAATCACATACACACACACCCATACATACAAAGCCATTAAATTACTTTACTTAGAAGACATTTATGCACAGTCTCCATTATCCTGATCTAGCATTGAGATAAAGTTATATCTACTATGTAACATAAATATGACTTCAGTTGAGAGGCCTAACGAAATTTTACTTTAGGAATTCACAGAATGTAATAAAATTGGCAGGTGTAGGCAATCTCATACTTAATTTGTTTAATGCATCTTGGACTTCTTACTAATAAAATACTTAAGGCAATTTTTAAATAATATATATTCTAGTCCCCAAATTTATAATGTGAATAATAAATAAAATTATATTTTCATAGTAAATTTTACAGTGGTAATGAAAAGGTATAATTTTTTTTCAGGGTTTTTTCTTAAATTCAAAGCACTACTTTTTTCACAAGCATCATTTTTTAGTGCATGTTTTATTTCCAACTTATTTACATAGTTTTCTTAATGTTCTCCAAATTCATAACATGAAACTATCATTTTTAAAAGCATATGTATAACCATAATGATGAGAATATATGCATGCACTGTCTTTTCAATGTAAGTTATCCAGGAAGGTCATGATGACAAAATATTAATGAAAACATAACAATTGTACTGTCTTTAAATTCACTCTTACATATAAAAGTCATTAACTAATGTATTGTAAAAGAAATAAATGTTCAGAAATTAAACCTTTAGGAAAAATGCTAATAAGTAAAAGAGATAATATGTATGTCCAGTTAAAATAATTTGTACATAAGGAGTAGAAACAGACCAGTTATAATTGTGTAGTATATCACTACATAGAAATTACATAAGCAATAACATAGACGGATTTCAGAGAAAAAAAATAGAGAAAAACAGAGTCTTATATATACCGTATAATTGCTTTTATATAAAGTTCAACAACAGGCACATTATTTTAAAGTGAAAGAATTACCCTTGGAGGGAGAGATTGACTTGGGGGAATGTGAGTGCTGAGGTGCTAGAAATGTTCACCTCAATCTGGGTTGTGGTTGCACCCATAGGTACCATGTAAAAATCCTTCTGATTTACGGTAAAATCTATGCCACTTACTATAAGATGTATGCAGTTTATGTTAGTAAAATTAAATTTAAAACATTCTTCTGAAAAAATACATAGTCCATGGGTAAAGGCAAATAACAACAATGTAACAAACAAGGATGTTCAAATAGCCAATAAACATGAAAAAGGGTTCAAGTTATGGAAATTAAGTTTAGTTTGTATATGCTGAAGAAGTCTACATTGACTGCCAATGACTCAGACCTCCATAAAATCCTCACCCATTGAGTGTGAGTGAGACTTTGAATATGATAGTTATCACTCCCATACTCCCACACCTACGCAGTATGGTAAAGGTGAAGAAATTTTGTGGAGCTAAAGTCCCTAATGAGTTACTTTTAAATTAATAAAAACAGAGATTTTTCTGCTCACTTCGAAAGAAATAAACCACCAGGTGACTAACACCTGAGGTTCACACCTAGGAGCTGACAGCAATCCCCAACTGACAGTCAGACCCAAAATGGGGCGGGTCAAGAAACTGAATTCTGCCAACAACCTAAAAGCCCAAAGGAGAAGGCTGAGCTCTGGATGAGCCTGCAATCCTGATGGCACAACTGTGGTCTGTGTCATCCTGAGCAGAGCCTAGACGTCAGACCTATAGAAACTGGGATGGACAGTGTTTTAAAAAGCTCAGCAGATGGTAATTTGTTGTTAGCAATAGAAACTACTAGATTTTGGTAACTGGAAATGGAGAGTTGCCATAAGAAATATTTCAAAATAGAAGACTATTCTGAAAGTGAGCAGTGGATGCAAGAGCTTCCAGGAATATGATAGAGAAAACCTAGATTTCCCTGGGCAGACGGTTAGTGGAAATCTGAACTGTGAAGACTCTGTCCATGAAGATTCAGAACAAAGCAAGAGGCACATTTTTGAAAACTAGAGGAAGGATATCATTGTTGAACAGTGGTAGAAAACTGAAAAATTGTCTCCTGAAGTTACATGAAAAGTAGAATTTGTAGGTAACAAAGTTGGATATTTAGCTAAGGAAATTTCCAAAGAAAAAAACTGAAGGTGCTGTCCTGTTTCTTCTTCATGCTTACGGTAAAGTGCAGTGACTTTACTATAGTAAAGTATGGTATAGTACCATATACTACAGTAAAGTATAGTATAGTACTATATACTATAGTAAATTTAGTATAGTACCATATACTAAGTATAGTGTAATGCCATATACTATAATAAAGTATGGTGTAGTACCATATACTAACGTATAGTATAAAGTATAGTATAGTACTATATACTATAGTATAGTGTAGTACCATGTACTATGTAAATACTATTGTAAAGTATAATGTAATACCATATACTATAATAAAGCATGGTGTAGTACCATACACTAAAGTATAGTATAAAGTATAGTATAGTACTATATACTATAGTATAGTGTAGTACCATGTATATGTAAAATATAGTATAGTACCATATACTATAGTAAAGTATAGTGTAACACCATATACTATAGTAAAGTATAGTATAGTACCATATAGTATAGTACCATATACTATATTAAAGTATAGTATAGTACCATATACTATAGTAAAGTATACTATAGTACCATATAGTATAGTACCATATACTAAAGTATAGTATAGTACCATATACTATAGTAAAGTATAGTATAGTACCATATAGTATAGTACTATATACTATAGTAATGTATAGTATAGTACTTTACTATGGTGAAGAGAGAGAAACTGAGGGAAGAAATCTTAAGCAAGTAAACCATTAAATAGATAACAATGATTTTGAAAACTCTCAGTTTCATAAGTTTTAAAAAAGTAGTGAGAGTCAAAAAGAGCTACTGATAACATAGCAAAGAGAAAAGGCTGAGCATGTGACTGTACACCAACCTTCTGCTAAACCTCAAAGGGTCAGAGTGTGCAATCACAGAAAGGTCCTGCAAAATAACTGAGAATACCATGACATTATTAAGATAGCGGATTAGGAACTCTGAGCTGTCATTCTCCCATGGAGATGCCAAAAACACAATTACAGACTGACTAAAAATAATTGTACAGGTGCTCTGGAAATTTGTCAGAGACCTATACCAACCCAGATAACTCCTAGTCCAAAATAAACACACTCTCTGACCAGTAGAAAGTGCTGTGGCGTTTTTACCAGACCTTCCCCTACCCCTTCTCTGCATTGGTGGAGCCATGAACAAATTGCCCAATTCCTGGATCCCCATTTTGGGACAAAAACAGCAAAGTGTAAATTGGTTTTATAATTCTGGCTAGGCTGTGCATAGCCCCAAGGAACTGGTATCCATCTCTCCTGACTTGGAGCTCACACAGGAATGGAGGCAAGTTCGGATCTCAGCCTAGGTGCCATGAAAGACCTTGGCGGGCACTATAGCACATGAAAACTGAAGGAGGAATGCAGATGGATGGCTGCCTGGGCCAAGAGATTGAGATCACAGTGGGACCTCTGAGCCCTGAGATGAAGCTGGGGTGATATTCTTTGAGAAGCTAAGGCAGTCAAAAGCGGCTAGGGGAAATCAGAAGGGGGAGAAAGAAAAGCACACATTTCCAAAGACCCAGACAATACACATGCCCAGAAAAGAATAAAGAAGATCAGTCTTTGCTTTAGGCTGATCTCAAGGCTTAGGGGACCACTAATTGCAACACGTCTTCCATATCATCCAGTCTACAAAGATTGGGAGAAGTGGCTATTTTATCAACTGACTAATTTTCAACAAATGATCACAACAAACACAGAAACCTGACCCACGCAAAGGAGCAAAGTAATGCCCAGAAATAGTCTCTAAAGAAACACACACTAGATAAAGATAATCTCAGAGATAAAGGAAAACATAAATGAAGAACTAAAGAAAATCTCTGAACCACATGAGAATACTAACAAAGAAGTAAAAATTATTTTTAAAATGAACCAAATAGAAATTCCTGAGCTAAAAATTATGATAATTGAATTTTAAAAAATCCTTAGAGAAATTCAATAGTAGACTTGAAAAGACAGGAGAAAGAATCAACAACTCAAAGACAGTCACTTGAAATTATTGGATCTGAGAAAGTAAATTAAAGAAGAGTGAAAAAAATTGGATAGAGCCTGAGAGACTTATAGGTTAATATCAAGTGGACTGATATATGTGCTATGAAATTTCTAGGACAAAGAAAGGTGCAAAATATTCCCCAAATTTAAAAAAAACATATGGATACACAAATATAAGAAGCTCAGTGAACTCAAACGAGAAACTCAGAGATCCATCCCAAGACATTATAAACAAACTATTGAAAGCCAAAGAAAAAGAACCTTGAAAGTAGCAAGAGAAAAGACATGTAGTGTACAAAAGATGTTTAATATTACTATGAGAGGGTATCTCAGTAGAACTCTTGCTGGACAGAGACAGTGGGCAATTATGTAAAGAGATGAAACAAATATATGTCAACTTATATTTTACATATGGCATAAATGTCCTTCAGAAACCAAGTGGAAATTAAAGATTTCCAAACAAACAAAAGCTGAGGAAGCATATTACCAGCAGGATTTCCCTATGAGAAACGGTAAAAAAAAGTCATAAACATTGAAATGAAAGGATGTCAGGCAATATCTTAAAAACATATCAAAATAAAGAATTCTCTGGTAAAGGTAAAATAGAGCAACAAACACAAAAGTCAGTATTATTGTCATTTTTCTTTGTCTTATACATTTAATTTTCTATAGAATTTTTAAAAAATGCATAAAAATAACTATAAATCTATGTTAATAAGTAGACAATATATAAAGATGAAATTTATGACATCAATAAAAAGTGGGTGAGTAGACCTAAAAAGGAATAAAAATTTGGTATGTGTTTGTAGTTAATATTAATTTAAGATAAATTATCAAAACTTTAGGATGTTACATGTTATCTCCTTTGGTGAACACAAATAAAATCAAATACAACAGTCCTCCCTTATCTGTGGTTTTACTTTCTGTGATGTTAGTTACCCAGGGTAGTTTACAAGTCAACCTGTCTCCCCCATTCATTTGTCCTACCTAGTACCATTCGTCATCCTTAAACAGAATTACCTAAGCTATTCATTTCCATCCCCTCCAAAAAGACAGACATAAAATCATCTCGCCTTTACTCTGTGATTCTCCCCATATTCTTAGTAAATAAACCATTCTCTTATTCATCTGCCTTAATTCTAGTTGATCTTTCCCTGAACTTTGAGGGAAAGGTCAAGCTTCTCCTCGCCCCTACAACACATTCACTAATTACTTAATTTTTCATGTAATATTCTCTTTTACTACTCAGACAAACCAGAGGACCTCTAGGAAGCTTCATGGTGTGGTTTCCTTTGCTGTTTCTGCAGATTATTTCAAAATTGTCTACAAAGATTGGAAAGAATATAAAAAGGACAGATGACTATAAAGGACACCAGGAAAATAGAAAATGATAAGGACTTATGCTGCTAATAGAGCCTAAAAACCTATGAAATAAAAATAACAAAATTAAAAGGAGGGATAAAAAATTCAACAATAATAATCAGAAACATCAATACCCAAATTTCATTTACAGATGAAATAAGTAACCAGACCAAGGAAACAGAAGACTTGAACAACACTACACACAAACAAGACATTACAGACATCTACACGGTACACAACCTACAACACCAGACATTACAAACATTACATGGTACACCACCTATCACTCCAAGACATTACAGACATCTACACGGTACACCACCTACGACTCCAAGACATTACAGACATCTACACGGTACACCACCTACATGCCTGACATTACAGACATCTACACAGTACAGCACCTATGACTCCAAGACATTACAGACATCTGCAAGGTACACCACCTACAACACCAGACATTACAAACATCTACATGGTACACCACCTATCACTCCAAGACCTTACAGACATCTGCACGGTACACCACCTATAACTCCAAGACATTACAAACATCTACACAGTACACCACCTATCACTCCAAGACCTTACAGACATCTGCACGGTACCCCACCTATGACTCCAAGACATTACAGACATCTACACAGTACACCATCTATCACTCCAAGACCTTACAGACATCTGCACGGTACACCACCTACGACTCCAAGACATTACAGACATCTACATGGTACACCACCTACATGCCTGACATTACAGACATCTACACAGTACAGCACCTATGACTCCAAGACATTACAGACATCTACATGGTACACCACCTATGATGCCAGACATCACAGATGTGTACACAGTACACCACCTACGACACCAAGACATTACAGACATATACATGGTACACCACCTACAACTCCAATACCACCTATGACACCAGACATTTCAGACATCTATACCGTATACCACCTATAATACCAAGACATTACCAACATCTACACAGTACACCACCTACGACTCCAAGACATTACAGACATCTACATGGTACACCACCTATGTCTCCAAGACATTACAGACATCTGCACAATACACCACCTATGATGCCAGACATTACAGACATCTACACAGTAGACTGCCTATGATGCCAGATGTTTTATTTTTTTCAAGAGTCTGTGGCACTTCCTCCAGCACAGGCCATATGGTAGGCCATAAAACAAGCTTTAATATATTTATTTTATTTTTTATTTCTTTGCCTTTGTGTTTTGTTTTGGTTTTTTTGTTTGTTGAGACAGAGTCCCACCCACCTATGCCCTGAGGAAAGTACAATGGCGTCATAGTTCACTGCAACCTCAGACTTAGGCTTTGTGTACCCCGCTGCCTCAGCCTCCAGAAGCCACTGGGATTACAGGTGGTCACCATGGTACCCAGCTAAGTTTTTCCATTTTTTTTAGGAGTCAGGGTCTCACTCTCACTGAGGCAAGTGTCAAACTCCTGAGCTTAAGCAATTCTCCCTCCTTAGTCTCCCACAGTACTGAGATTATAGGTGTGAGCCATAAAATCATTGAGTTTTTTTCTCTGAGCTCATAGTAGAATAAAATTGGCCTTTAGTAACAAAAATAAATTTAGAAACTCACCCATATGTAGAAACCAAGGGAACACACTCTTATATAACCAACATAAGAAATCAAAGAGAAGTTAGAAAATACTTTAAGATGAATGAAAATGAAGTTACACCATAACAAAACTTATGTTGAAACAGTGTTTACAGAGGAATATACAGCAGGTAATGTCTGTATTTTAGAAGAGGAGAAACATCAAATTAATAATGTCAACTTTTGCTTCAAGACACTGTGACAAAAAAGAGCAAATTAAATCTAAATCAAGCAGAAGAAATGAAATAACTAAAATTAGAGCTGCAACTTATGAGATTGAAAAGAGATAATCAAAGAAACAAAAAACTAGTTCAGTAAAATCATTTTAAAAATTGGCAACACTTTGGCTAGATTAAACAAGAAAAGAGAAGGCTCAAATTACTAGAATTGAGGGAAAAAGGTTGATGTTACTACAGACTTTACAAACTAAAAGAGATTATAAATGAATACAATGAACTACTGTATGGCAAGAATGTGAAATAACGTAACTGACATGAAACAGACGTATTTCCAAAAAGACATGGAAACTGATTTAAGAAGGAATAGACAATCCAATAGACCTATATGAAGTAAAGAACTGAATTAATAATTAGAAAAAACAAAAACTACCACAATAGTTAGAAAAAATAAAACTACCCACAAAGAAAATACTGGCTCAGAAGTTTTCACTGGTCAGTTCCACCAAACATTGAAAGAGCAAATGCTAGTTCTTCATAAACACTTCCAGAAAACAGAAGAGAAAGAAACCCCTCCCAACCCTTTCTATGAGGTGTGTACATGGGTCATTACGAAAGTGTTGTAATACACAAAAATCAAGAAATGTAAAATCCACGAGGACAGAGACAAATAAAGTCCTCTTAGCAACACCAATTAAGTCGAGCAGGTTGAAACTTGCACAGATCAATCAGAAAGGATGTTGTTGTCAACTCCGTTTCTTGGAAGTAAAATAATGGCCCATAACACGGTCTATCTCAAAACTTTCATAGTGGCTGGGCGCCGCGGCACAAACCTGTAATCCCAGCACTCTGGGAGGCTGAGGCAGGTGAATTTCTTGAGTTCAGGAGTTTGAGACCAGTCCAAGCAATAGTGAGATGTGTCTCTACTAAAAATAGAAAAACTAGCCAGGCATGGTGGCAGGCACCTGTCATCCCAGCTACTCAGAAGGCTGAGGCAAGAGGATAGATCACTCGAGCCCAATAGTTTGAGGTTGCTGTGAGCTACAATGATGCCATAGCACACCACTCACAGTGACAGAGTGAGACTCTGTCTCAAAAAAAAAAAAAAACTTTCATAGCGACCTACATATTTCTGTGATACCAACAAAAGATAAAGATATCATAGGAAAAGAAAATTTCTATAAATAAACTTAGAAAGACATAAAAATCCTCAACAAAATACCATCAAAATAAAATCTAACAATATATAAAAAGGATTATATATCATCACCAAGTGGAATTTATCCAGATACAAAGCTGTTTTAACAATATGGAATCGATAATAAAATAATTATGTCAATAAATAAAGAACAAAAAACACATGATCTCATCAAAAGACAGAGAAAACATTTAGCAAAATCTAGCACCCTACATTTAAAGACACTATACAGCTAGGAATAGAAAGAAATGCCTCAAGTTCATAAAGGGCATTTTTAAAAACCCACAGTTAGCATTACACGTAACTCTCACAGTTAACCAAAAAAAAATTCTTACACCTCCAGAAAGAAAACTTGCTCAATATTAATAACTGACAAAAAATCTGAATATGCATTTCTACAAAGAAGATACACAAGTGGCCATAAAGCCCATGGAATGATGCTCAATACCATTATCCACCAGGGAAGTACAAGTCAAAACTGTAATGAGGTCTCATTTCATACCCACTAAGCTTTCTATCATCAAAATGGTAGTAATAACAAGTGTTCATGAGCATGTTAGAGAAATTGGAACCCTCATACACTGCTGGTAGGAGTATAAGTTGTAGTCACTTTAGCTAACAGTCTGGCAGTTCCTGAAATGATTAAACAGACAATTCAGCAATTTGACTCCTAGGTATATAGACATAGGAGGAAAAAATATATCCACCAAAAAAGTATGTAAATGTTAATAGCAGACTATTTGCAATAGCAAAAATCTGAAAACAACTAAAACGTCCATCTACTCACAAACAGACAAACAATATATTATTTGGGAACCAAAAGAAATCAATTACTGACACGTGCTGTTACACTATGAACCTTGAAAATAGTAGGTGTGAAAGATGCTAATCACAAAGGCCCACATAAATTACGATGCCCTTTGATTCGAATGCCTGGCATACTCAAACCCACAGAGGCAGGGAGTCCTTTGGAGGTTGCCGAGGCTGGAGCAAGTGGGCATACTAAGGAGAGATGCTGTGTGACATGGGGCTTCTCTTCAGACTAAAAGAAAATGATCTGGCTCGGCGCCCGCAGCACAGTGCTTACAGGTCCAGGCACATACACTGAGGGTGGTGGGTTCAAACCCAGCCTGGGCCAGCTAAACAATGACAACTGCAACAAAAAGTAGTCGGGCATTGTGGTGGGCACCTGTAGTCCCAGCTACTTGGGAGGCTGAGGCAAGAGAATCACTTAAACCCAAAAGTTGGAGGTTGCTGTGAGCTGTGACGGCACAGCACTCTACTGAGGGCAACATAGTGAGACCCTGTCTCAAAAAAATAAAAAAGAAAGTGATCTAGCATTGATCGTGCTGAGTCAAACACAACTCCGAATAAACTAAAAGCCATTAAATTGCATACTTTAAAGGAAGGAATTGTATGATGTGTGAATAATATCTCTATGAAGCTGTGAAAAAGAAAAACAGGCTCAACATCTTTATCAGGAACATGCAAATTAAAACCACAATGAGAGACCACTACACACTATTTTCATAGTTAAACTATGTACACATTTTTAATCCCATAATATCAAGAGCTGGAGAGGAAATAAGGCAGGTACAACACTCCTATAGGTGTGGATGCAGTTCAGCAAACGTTACAAACTTAGCATACTATGTATTTAATTCTAGTTCCGTTTTCATGGGTCTGTGTCCCTGATGGGCTGCGTCTCTGAAGCAAGGCCCTGAGATTTATTGCCCACCATCTCCCTACAGCCCAGCTCCATGCCTCTTGGTGAGTTGCTGCTAATACATATGCCGCAGTCACACTTAGAGACTGAATCTGGATTCCGCCCCATCATCATGATTGCCTATGCCAGGAAGTCTGCTAATAAAAGTTAGGACCATGATTTGGTCCCAGTCAGACAAAGGGTCCATGAAGGCAAGCCCACATCTGGTGGTTTCTTAAACCACATAAAGCCATTCCCAGCTAAGTGCCCGCGCGCGTGACATGCACGCCACTAACGTGGGCTGGGTCGGTTTGTGCGTGATGGAGATAAAATCAGACTAACAGTTTTCATTATTCTAATTTTATGCACTGAGATATTTTTTATACGCTAAGTGAAGAAGATCTGAAGAAAAGATAAACGGCGTCCCATAAACACACGATGGTTATTTTCAAGCCAGGATAAAACCCTAAGCTTTCTGTCGTCACCTGTGTTCACTCCTGGCCCCACGACGCACTCACCCCTCCTCCCTTGCTGCAATAGCCTCTACTCAACTTTTAACACAGAGATGTCGGGTAGGGATGGGGCATTTTTCCTCTGACAGAAATGCAGGAGAGCGCTCTGTACTTACGGTAGCCAGGTAGATCTCCTGCAGGCCCTCGGTTCTGTTGCTCTAACTCCGCCCCAGAGGCCATGTGAGATTTCTTGTTGGAATCTTGCAAAAGCCTCAGAAACACCTTTTGAAAATGAAGAAAGAGCTATATATTATCATATGTTCCTTTTCACATTGCATTTCTTTTCTTTTGCCTCAATTACTCAATTAGGTCATGATAACTTACCCCAGACATATCTCGTCTGTTCATTTACTCATTCATTTAATTGGCATAACTCAAAACTGGTTGACTGGCTGCCTGTAGGCTGGATGCAAAGATGAACACTACTTGACTGTGAACCCCCAGACGTTGACACGTGGGCGAGGCTGGTCAAACCCTCAGGAAGCAGTAGGTAGAGCGGGGGCAGGAAATAGCACAGTGTATCCAATTCAACTTAAGTTTGTGACTCAGTCTACCAGCATCTTTGAAATTCAGAGATACATCAGAAAATAAACTTGAGGTGTTCACAGTTTATTTATGGTAGACAGAATCTCACATACAAAAATCCCCACTGAATGTATGCTGTCAGTGGACTATGATGAATCATGTCACTAAAGTAGTTCATTTAAGCAACTTGGCTTGAAGTCGCTCTTTAGTGCTGGAAGTAAAAATCTGACCTCTATTTACTGAAAGCCACAGGCCAGGACCAAATTGCAGAAATAAGATGAGGAATCAAGAGAGAGAGCCAAGACAAGGAGAGAAGGGGTGGGCTGAAGGCATCAAGGCCCCTGAGATACACCTGGAGACCAGGAATAGCTTTATGGAGAGGGGGAGCAAGAATCCACAACCTTTGTGTAAACATTGGGCAGCGTGCAAGAAGCATAAAAATCAAAGACGGTAAGCCCACAGCAATGCAGTGCAGTGGTTGAGGGATAAGGCGTGAATCCTAACTAGCTCCACTCCTGGCAACATGTGGGCTGGCCCTGGGTCTGCAGGGTGCTGGCTGCCTTGTCTGATTTATGCAGACATAGATGGATGATGGTAACAGTCACTAAAATGGCCGTGAAGTGCCAGGCACAGACTCTGAAAGTGTGCAGCTAGCCAAGAGCCTCCCAACACCCTCTGCAGGCCAGGCTCCCAGCAAGGCACTGCATGGCTACTTTCTCCTTTGGCATCCTCTGTGCACAGGCTCCCATTGCTCTGTCCCTGGCGCAAGTCCACAGAGATCCAGGTTCCCTGCTGGACCCTCCTCTAAGCAACTCCTGCTGGACAAGTTTCATTCCCATCCAGCAGGTGTCTCAATTCAGCATGTCAACAATGAGCACCCCCCTTTCAATTTCAGTACACAGCATTAGCATTCTGATTCCTCTAAATAAACAGAAGGTATTGACTGTCTCTAGATGTTCCCTGGAAGCCACCAACTTGGAATGGGAAACGGGGGAGGGCACCAGAGAGAAGCAGCGAGGAGCGAGCAGGCTCAGGGAGAGGCAGGCACTCTCTGTGCACGTGATCAGTATGCACGGATCCTCCTGAGCAGACCCGTGTGCTCAGCACTGGGGAAGGGTCAGGACATTTAATTAGATCACATGGAGTCACCTTCGCTTGAAAGCTACCCCTTTTTCTGATTCCTGGTACATCTTCAATGAAAAGCAGAAAATCTCGCTACTACTACAAATTATAACAATAACAAGAATTATAATAATTTTGGAGTGTGCGACAAACATATAACCTTGGACAAATTATTTTACCACTCTATGACCTGGTTTCCTTACATGATGAATTTAAACAAGACATATTATAGGACTATTGAAAACAGTAAGTGCATTTACATATAAAGCCCTGAGAAGGATGCCAGGGCCTCAGCAAGATCTGCCTTTAGGCAACCAGAGGAATAAGGGTGGTGGGGTGCATGGTATGTTCTAGCACGTGATCCCCAAGTCAATCCAGTAAGATGGGCACTGTCCTCCTCATTTGAACTGAGGCTTAATGAGTAGGTTTCCATGGAGTTCATTCATAGGGAATGGGTAGAAACAATAGAAATAGTGAAAATAGAGAACAATTTATTGAGTGAAGATTTTTTTTATCGTGTTCTTTTTTTTTAAGCAACAGGATAGAGTTTATTGACAGAGAGAACAATTGATAAGCACGATAAGCAAGAGAGGGTGAATAGAAGAGGGAGAACAGAGCCTCTGGCAGCAGAGGGGGATAAGCCAAATGGGAAACCCATTTGGATCATATTCTAAATGGAATTTTATTTAACAGTCATGTGTAACTGAATATATAAAGTATACTTTGATAATTAAGGTATTCGTGTTAATAATTGACATCTAAACTTTAAAAATTGTCCTTCTCTTCTCATAAAAGGGCTGTGTATGTAAGAGTGGATGTGTGCATGAACATATGTGAATGTGAGTATGTACGTGTGTGCACACATCTGTGCATGCATGTGTTGGAGGAGGAAACAGAGTAAGGGCAGCGATTTTGCCCTTGATAATATCACAGAGCAGCAAGGTTATGATCAATTATGATCAGACAACGAAGAATCAGGGAATTCTGGAACTTTGCATTGGAAGGTTACAGGTAAGTCCAAGACTATAAGAATGTTCTGGGTGCCTTCTAGTGGCAACTCACCTTAACTGCAGGCACATCATCCAAGAGGCTCAGAAAATATGAGAAAATGTCAGCAGCACAATTAACAGAAAGGATGAAAAAAGTTTCCTATTTTGAAAAGCAATATGACATTGATCACAGTAGTCCAAGGTTTGGGTCTTGATGGCAGAATTTACCGTTGTAATTTGGGGCTGTCATTCTCATTCTAATTGGAAACAGATGACAATTGTGAAGCTCCCTTGGCAAGAGTCTCGTGGCACTTTAGCATCCAGAATAGAACATTACCCAGGACTCCAATAAAATTACATGTGTAAGGAAATGTCCAGCCTTCCAGTGACTTTGGAAAATGGACCTTCCTCCTTGTAGTTGCAGGATACAGTAAGCCTCTGAAACAGGCAGTCTTGCTGCAGTAGCAGGAAAATATCTAAACCCACAAGTTTCCCAATAATGGTTAAAGATCAATCCTATGTGCTGCCTCCCTAACAGGCACCCCACAGAGGAGTTCTGTTTTGCACAACTTGTATTTTTAAAAAGAAAGCTTTGCATTTCTTTTCCTTTGCTCAGCTCTTTTCAAAAGTTGTGCAAAACAGAAATCCTGCTGTTAGGGAGAAAACTCATAGGATTGCTCTTTAACTGTCATTGGGGAAACTGTGGGATTATATAGTTTCCTGTGGCTGTTATTTCAACAAGGCTGCTCCTTGACATCTTCACTTAACATTGTTTATATGATCTTGAAAACTTTAAGGGAAAAGACAAACAGAAAATCCTCAAATAAAGTCATTTCATTCAACATTGTTTTGTTTTAATGTTTATGAAGGAAAAATACTAGTTTTGTTATATATAGTTTTGCTTAAAGTTAACCATTTCCAAGAGCCTATGGATGTTAAGTGAGGACTTACTGTATTTATTATCTAATACCTACTTTTCAGAAAAACTTTAAATTAATATTTGTATTTAAAGGCCAATTCTTCAAAAGAAAGTTTTATGTAATTGACATAGAGAAACATATGCTTTGTTTCACTGGCTAATTATGAGGAGATGCAAAATACTGCAAAAATAATTTCATTACAGAAAAGATTATTAAAGTCCTGATCAACACATATGAACAACCACTCAAAAGAGACAGAAATGAAGCCCAAGCTACTGCATTGGAAGTTATTTGAGTGCAGGCTGAACATGTAATGTCCCAGTTGTACATCCCACAGTTTAAGGAGAATTGTGCATTTGTTATGGAACGACATTATTTATACATACATGTTCCTTCTCTTTTGGTATTTTTTCTATCACTTTTAACTGAAAATAGGCCATAATGGATCAAATGAGACCCACACCTGTCTGGTTTTATACAAAAGGACTAGGACACTGTCTTCAATCTTATCTAATGTCTGAACTTCCCTGGAATTAGCTCAGACCTCTCAAGTCCATGCATAAATTGGTTAAACTATTCTTACTAACTTTCAAGTGAACTTGTCACACAAAATGAATAGGGATAAAATAAAAAACAATAAAAGCAAATCTTAAGGACAGTAACTAGCATGAAAATAATTTGAAATTTGACAAAAATATGACTTTAAAGGCAATGTCTATGGTCCTATTCTGTCTTTTCAAGGAAGAGTAAATTCAAAAGTTTGGAGATTCTTTACTTGGGGACTCACATCTTTTTAATTTAAAAGAGTTGCAGGACCTAAGCATTGAGGATGGCCCAGTGTCATCTCAACACTGATTGTCCCATCAGTCCCTCAGACTGGCCTGCTCTGGCCCATCCTTCCAAGTTCTCTGTTTAAAATGGCATTGTCAAGGTGTGTTAGACCCCAGATGTGATCTGCACTTAAAATGTCAGTTTGATGGACTATATCCTGGACTTGCTAGAGAAATTTATGAAGCTGACCAAGCTTCCATAAGACAATGACAATTGAGTCCTGCTGAGTGATGACATGAACAGAGGAAGAATTTCTGAACTTTGATGAAAATATAACATATGATGTATTCTTTCAGTTTCCCCAAAGTGATTGCTTTTACAGAAGCTGAAGACAAAGCAATGTGGAAAGCTATTCACTGCTAAGAAATGCAAGAGGTCCTAGCAATTCCTCTCCAAACACAGGACTCTGAGCAGAGTTGTTCCCTAAAACACTACACAGTGCATGCAGCAAAATTTTATTATTTCACATGGACTTGTGTGGGTTTCTATTACTGCTGGAATACATTACCACAAACATGGTGGCTTAAGATAAAGCATTTATTATCTTATGACTCTGAATGTAAAATCCTAAAATGGACATTACTAGACTAGAAACAAGGGAAAATACATCCCCTGGATTTTTTCAGCTTCTGGTGGCCACCTGCATCATTGGGCTGAGAGCTCCAGCCTCTGTCATGAAGGCTCATTATGATATCAACTTCTTCCCGTCTGATTTTCCCTTATCCTTCTTATATTACATCAAACTCAACCAGATAATCTGGGATTGCCTGGCTGTCACAAGGCCTATATAGGTAACATTTAAAGGCTCCAGAGATGGGATGTGGACATCATCTCAGATCAGCATGAGCAAAAGCAAGACCCTATCTCTACTAAAAACAGAAAAACTAGTCAGGCATTGTGGCGGGCACCGATAGTCCCAGCTGCTTGGGAGCCTGAGGCAAGAAGATCACTTGAGCTCAAGAGATTGTCATTGCTGTGAGCTATAATGCCATAGCACTCTATCCAGGGTGACAAAGTGAGACTCTGTCTGAAAAAAAAAGAGCAGCCGTCAGCATGAAGGAACTTCCACTGATTCAACATGGTTCAATTTAAAGATTCAAGTAAATAATGACTAGGATGAATTGTACCTCAGTGAGTAGACCAGGAGGCCATGAGTCACTACAATTATAAACAATTCAGTGGGGTGAAAGGAAAGTTCTTCCTTGCTGGATAATACCAACCAAAAGGTAGAATGAATGACAGACTTGGGAAAATCCCACTTGGCAAATGCTATAGTAATAACTGATCCTGGCAAGGAGCATCAGTGGATGCTGAAACCTGTGGTTGAAAAGTGGGACTTAAAACATAACAAGAGAGAGAAAAGGGAATTAGCTTTGGGAAGCCCGGCAGACCCTACTTTAGCTGGTTCTCCCCACCAGCTGGAGGATAGACCAGCCTTGATGGGACACCGCATACGCCCTGGAGTATTCCAGCTGCAAAATCAAAACCTGGCCCAATCACAATGAAATGGGGCAAACCATATTGAGGGTCGTTATGTAAAAATTCTATTCAGGAATTTTCAAAAACAGAGAGGTCATTAAAGTGAATGAAATTGAAGAATTCTTTCCATTTGACAGTGACGTGAGCTAAGTGCTGCTCGTGACATTGGACTAGATCCTTTTGCTCTTAGGGACAAAATAAATAAATAAAAATAAAAAGGTCAATCGAGCCCTACTCTCAGGCTTCACCTCCTCATGCTGTGTGACATGAAGCAGCTGAGTTCATGCTCCCAGCACCCCTGTGCAGAAGTACTAAGGGCTCCCATAACCCATACTTAGAAAGCTGGATCGTAAGAAACTGCTCATCTCACCTTGGCAATCTAACCTTTCTAGATTATTACTAAAAACCTCAAAATACACTACTAAAATTCACTCTGTTGAATTTTGCCAGAAAATGTCTTAGCTTTACAGATTGCTTGCCAAGGTACTACACAGGCACAGCCAAGCTCTCCAGCCCTCCTTAGGTAACAATTCCACACAAAGTGAACTTTGAGCCGGGAGTGATGGCTCATGTCTTATAATCCTAGTACCCTGAGAGGCCAAGGCAAGTAGATCATCTGACTCAGGAGTTCAAAAACAACCTGTGCAAGAATGAGACTCCCCCCCCATCTCTACTAAACAAAGAAAAACTAGCTGGGCATGGTGGTGCATGCTTATAGTCCCAGCTACTCAGGAAGCTGAGATGAGGATTGCTTGATGCCAGTAGTGTGAGGTTGCTGTGAGCTATGATGCATGGCACTCTACCCATCCTAAAAAGAATCTGCCTCAAAAAAAAAAAAAAAGAAAGAAAGAAAAGAAACAAACAAAAAAGGTAAACACTGTCCCTCACCAGCACCTCCCATAGGTCTAAGCATTGGAGCTGGAAATGTAAATGCCTTAATAAAATTAGTGATTACCATTATTCAGTTTTAAATCTCAATTCCACTGGCACAAGTGTGGATCTTGAGAACATTATTTATAACAGATTAATTATAATTTAAGAATGAAATCTGCTTTCTAGCTCCAAAGTCAGAAAAGTAAATTGGCAGGCCCTCCTCACCCCGGTAAAGTCACTGGGCGAAATGCAGACAAACAAAGGGAAAAGCACGCACAGCACTTGCTGTATTAGCCATTCCAATATGGATCAATAACACATGTAAGAAAGGGAAGTCGATGTTTGCCAAGGGTGAAGACACAGAATTGGTCGTGGTAGATATTTTACAGATGACATTAAACAAGAAAAGTTAAAGGCTTCATTTTCCAATTTAAGATATCTTTCTTAAACAAATATACCATATATTAATTTACTGTTATATAGCTCAGATCCTTTGCCTGTGGTTGCCCTGAGGACATATTTCTAATTTTTTAGCATCTGTGCATGTGTGAAAGAGAAAAAGAGAAATATATGAGATCTAGTAAATCAATATTTATTTAGGACCTATTATGCGAATAATAGCAAAGCATGCACTAAATGTAGAAGGTAGAAATTATGGCAAGAAATTGAAGAAACAGGTACTAAATCTGCAAGGTAACTAAGCAACTCGTTCTCTGGCTCCCTGTTGATCTTGTTTTGGGGGTGAATAATAGCAAAAATATAAATCCTGCATTAAAAAAAAAAACTTTCAGAAGCAAGTACATGGAAGAATTATTCTTTTAAGATGGGAGTGAGGGTGGAACCCCTCTGTAATTTGTTTATGGTGGTTCCACAATTCTATATATTTGTCAACCTCATAGAGTGGATTTTATATATAATATTTAATTTGAATGTATATTTATTATATATAGTATTATAATACTATAAATATGATATTTATAATATATAATATAAATAAATTTATAAATATAATATTTATAATTTATTCATATAAATATATATTTATAAATTATATATAATATATTGATAAATTATATGGTATTTATAATTTATTATCTATAATATTTAATTTGAATGTATATTTTTTAAGAGAGCAAAGAAAAGGAAAATTGAGACATTTCCAATAGGAATACAAATGGATAAAGTATAAGTATAAATATTTTAGAGAAGAAAGGTGAATACTAAACAAAAATAGAAACATTTAAGGACTATAGCATAAAAATTTCTGAGAAGTTACTCTGTAATGGAACATACACTGAAAAATTAAAAAATAGAGAGAGATTAAAGTACAGCAATTTCAGAACATACCATTGCACATGTATTATGGATATAAATAGTAGTAAAAATATTGATAAGTTCTCATATTTGTGTCATATCCATCTATTTGTAATCTGCACTTAGTACTAATTATATTATTTAATTAAAACAAAAACCATGTGTGGAAGATAAGGAAGATAATTTCTATTTTCAAGATGAGAAAAATGAAGTTAACAAAGAACTCTTAAAACTTAGAAATAAGAAAACAACAGCCCAATTGAAAACTGGGCCAAACACTTTAATAGACACCTCATTAAAGAATGTATTCAGATGGAAAGTACACATATGAAAAGATGCTCCACAGTATATGGAGGGAAATATAAATTAAAACAGTGATATCCCCTATGCATGTGCTAAAGTGGTTAAAATCTAATAAGGATGAAGCAGGGACAATATCAAAAGTTGGTGAGGATGCGGAGCAACAGGAACTCTCATTCCTTATTGGTGGGAATGCAAAATCATACAGCCACCTTTCCAGAAAGTTTGGTAGTTTCTTATAAAACTAAAGATATTTATACATTTGTCAAACTCATAGAGTGGATTGGAATATAATCTAGCAATTGCATTCCCAGGTATTTACCAAAATGAGCTGAACACTCCAGTCTGCACAAATCTGTACACAGGTATTTATAGCAATTTCAGTCACAACTGCCAACATTTGGAAGGAAGATGTCCTTCGGCAGGTGACTGGAAAATAAACTATGGCACATCCAGACAATGGAATGTTATTCAGTGCCAAAAAGAAATAATTTATCAAGCCATAAAAAGATATAAAGGAAACTTAAGTGCATGTTACTAAGAGAAAAAAGACAATAAGAAAAGGCCATAAAGATTGTATGATTTCCAAGTCTATAACATTCTGAAAAAAGTAAAACTATGGATACAGTAAAAAAAAAAAAAAAAAAAAAAACAGAATCAGTGGTTGCCAAATATTAAGAGGGGGAAGGGAGGGATGAATAGGCAAAGCCTGTGGATTTTTAGGGCAGGGAAACTATTCCATATGACACTATAATGATAGACAGAGGAATTATACATGTGTCCAAACCTGTAGGAGGTACATCACCAAGACTGCCCTCAGTGCTACTAGATACCCTGGGTGATACGCCAGGTCATGGCAGGATCATCCAGGTAACAAATGTGTGCCTCTGAGGGGTATGTTGATAATGGGGATAGTGGGAGCAAGGTAGGCAGCTTATGCACAGGAATCTGTTGCACTTTCTGCTCAATTTTGCTGCAAAGCTAAAACTGCTCTTAAAAAAAAAAAAGCTTTACTGATTGTGTATCTGGAAAACACCAGGGATTCTACTACAAAACTCTTAGAAGTGATCAAGGAATATAGCAGTGTCTCAGATTACAAAATCAACATTCATAAATCTATAGCCTTTATATATACCAACAATAGTCAAGCTGAAAAAACAGTCAAGGACTCTATTCCTTTCACAGTAGTGCCAAAGAAGATGAAATATTTGGGAGTTTACCTAACAAAGGATGTGAAAGATCTCTATAAAGAGAACTACAAAACTTAAAGAAAAGAAATAGCTGAAAATGTTAACAAATGGAAAAACATACCAAGTGCTTTCCTGGAAAGCTTCTGCTTAGCCAAGGTTGACAATTTAAAGTGCCTTTTAAGTGGGCTCAGGACAGATTTGTGCTCTCCACCCTGCAGGGTTTAAGAAATCAGCAGAGGCCTCCAGTCTCCATCTCATATAGCTGTATCAGCATTGTAATTAACATCTCATACCCCAAAAGATCACCTGTTTCCCAGACAATATTCAGTAAGGTATACAAACTGCTTTGTTTGGGGGGAGTTGTTTTGTTTTGTTTTGTTTATTTCAACATTTTCCCTCTAGATTTTTCTTTCTTTTCTTTCTTTATTTTTCTAGTTTAAATATAAATTTCAATTGTTGCCTTCTTTAACAATTAGAATTTTATTTTTGCTAGTATTTCTACCCCTATTATTTGTCTTTTCCCCCAATTTTATCCCATAAAGTTTTTTATTTACTTGTTTTGGTTTGATTTATAGCATTTTTGTCTTTCCTCTTTACTTGGTGGAGGTGGGGTACTGTGTCTGAAAAGGCTTGACAAAGAGCTGCTAACCTCAAGGGAACTACTCAACTGGGCACCCCCAGAGATTGGGGAGTTTTAAGGTTGGGTCAAAGTACCCTACTGTACACCTATATTGCTTCTGTCTCCCTCTTTCTGTGCATCTCTTCTTTTTGTCAATATTTCCTTTTACTCACCCCCTCTCCTTTCTCTTTTTTCCTTTTCTTTTTGCCTTTTTCATCTTTTTTCCCTTTTTGCACTTCAATTTTCTCATCCTTCTGGTCCTGTACCAAAAGGACTCATCGAAACCCTAGGCCAGAAGCACGGTAACTTATACAACAAGAAGAAGTGAAAGGAAAATTAGGGCAAGAAAAGAGATAAAATAAAACACTTATGCAGAAGAATCAGCAGAAAAATCTTGACAACATGAAAAAACAGTCCAGAGCAACCCCCGCAGTGACCATGAGGTAGCTACTGCAGAGGATTCCAACTATAAAGAAATGTTAAAAATGACAGAAGGGGAATTTAGTGTACAGATGATGAAAACAATGAAGGAAATTATGGAAACAATAAGGGAAACTACTGATAAAATAGAAAATAACCAAAAGGAAATCCAAAAACAGAATCAAATAAGAGATGAATGATATGAAGAATTGAGAAAGAATAAAGCAGAGCTGAAGGAACTGAAGCAGTCAATTAGGGAACTTAAAGATGCCATAGAAAGTATCAACAACAGATTAGACCATGCAGAAGAAAGAATCTCAGAGGTACAGGGCAAAGCTCTTGAGATAACTCAGATAGTTAAAGAGGCAGAAAAGAAGAGAGAGAAACATTCACTGATAGAATTATGGGCCTTTATGAAGCGTTCAAACATACAAATTATAGGAATTCTTCTTTCCCTTCCCTGAAGGGAAGAAGAATGCCCCAGGGGAATGGAAGCCATACTAGAGAATATTATAAATGAAAATTTCCCGAATATCACCAAAGATTCTGACACACTCTTTTCAGAAGGATGTTGGACCTCAGGTTGCCTCAACTCTAACCAAGGTTCTCCAAGACATATTGTGATGAACCTGTCCAAAGTCAAGACAAAAGAGAAGATTCTTCAAGTTGCCAGGAGTAAATGCCAGTTGACCTACAGGGGAAAATCCATCAGGGTGACTGTAGACTTCTGTAATGAAACTTTTCAAGCAAGAAGACAAAGGTCATCTACCTTTAACCTACTTAAACGAAACAATTTCCAGTCCAGAATTCTATATTCTGATAAGCTAAGCTTTAAAATTGACCTAGAAATCAAATAATTTACTGATATGCAAACCTTGAGGAAATTCTCCACAAGACCAGCTCTACAGGAAATACTTCAACCTGTTCTACACACTGATGATCACAATGAATCAACAGCAAAGTAAGAACTGAGAAATTAAAGGACAAAACCTAACTTCCACAATGATGCAAAAGATAAAACTAAGCAATGGACTCTCACAAAATAAGATGAATAGAACACTACCACACTTAGATCAATTATCTCAATAAATGTTAATGGCTTGAATTCCCCACTGAAGAGGCATAGACTGGCTGATTGGATTAAAAAGCACAGGCCATCTATTTGCTGTCTGCAGGAAACACACCTACCTTCAAAAGACAAATTAAAACTCAAAGTTGAGGGTTGGAAGACAACTTTTCAGGCAAATGGAATTCAGAAGAAGATAGAGTTGCAATCTTATTTTCAGATACATGTGGATTTAAAGCAACTAAAGTCAAAAAAGACAAAGATGGTCACTTTATATTGGTCAAGGGAAAAATACAACAAGAAGACGTTTCAATTCTAAATATTTATGCACCCAATTTAAATTCTTCGAGATTCTTGAAACAGACCTTACTCAGTCTGAGCAATATGATATCCTATAATACCATAATAACAGGGGATTTTAACACTCCTCTTACAGAGCTGGACAGATCCTCTAAACAGAAATTAAACAAAGATATAAGGGACTTAAATGACACCCTAGAACAACTGCGTTTGATAGACACATATAGAACTCTCCATCCCACAGATAAAGAATATACATTCTTCTCATCAGCCCATGGAACATTCTCCAAAAATTGATCATATCCTAGGACACAAAACAAACCTCATCAGAATCAAAAGTATTCAAATTTTACCTTATATTTTCTCAGAACACAAGGCACTAAAAAGGCAGAACTCAACTCCAACAAAAATGTTCAGCCCCACACAAAGGCATAGAAACTAAACAACCTTCTGTTGAATGACAGTTGGGTGCAAGAAGAAATAAAACAGGAAATCATTAACTTCCTTGAGCATAACAACAATGAAGACACAGCTACCAAAACCTGTGGGATACTGCAAAAGCAGTTCTAAGAGGAAAATTTATCGCTTTAGACTCCTGCATTCGAAAAACAGAAAGAGAGCACATCAATAAACTCACAATCCATGTTATGGAATTGGAAAAAGAAGAACAATCTAAGCCTAAACCCAACAGAAGAAAAAAATATCCAAAATTAAATCAGAGATCAATGAAATTGAAAACAAAAAAATCATTCAGAAAATTAATGAAACAAGGAGTTGGTTTTTTGAAAA
>CAUYRH010019820.1:0-21260 GCA_963574655.1 Perodicticus potto | reverse complement strand
AGGAGAAAACTTCTAAATACGGATCAAAAATGTTTTCACATAGTAAATGAGAAAATCTCATGAATGTTATGTCAATCAGGTTGATAAAAATATCTCAGATTGTATGTGAAACCCGCACACTGTACCCCATGATTGAATTATTATACACAGCTATGATTCAATAAAAAAACAAAACAAAACAAAAAACTCCACTTATATATTGATGGGCATTTGCATTGCTTCCACATCCTTGCAATTGTGAATTGTGCTATTATAAAAATTCAAGTGTAAACCTCTGTATAATACAGTATCCTTTTCTCCTTTTGGTAAATACTTAGTTATAGAATTGAAGGATGAAATGGTAGGTCTACATTTAGCTCTACCTAGCCAAGGACACAATCAACTGAGCAACCAGACAACTCACAGAATGGGAGAAAATACCCTCATGCTACACATCTGACAAAGGGCTTACAACCAGAATCCACAAAGAACTGAAAGAAATCAGCAAGGAAAAATCAAACAACTCCATTTAAAAAGTAGACGAAAGAAAAGAAGAGAAACTCTTCAAAGGAAGAGAGTCTAATGACCAAAAAACACTGAAAAAATGCTCAACGTCTCTAATCATTAGGGAAAGGCAAATCAAAACTGCAACTAGACATTGACTAACTCCAGTGAGAATGGCTTTTATGAAAAAGTCCCAAAACACCAAGGGCTGGCCTGTATGTGGAGGGAAAGGAACACTCGTACATCATTGGTGGGACTGAACACCAGCACAGCCTCCATGGAAAGAAGCAGGCAGATACCTTAAAGAACTAAAAGTAGACAGAAGCTTTTATTCTCATTTCAAGGAAGCAACTCTTCATAGTTCTCCCTCTCTGATGATTTCCTCTTATTCTTGCCCAATGAAGGCCAAGGGAAAACCAAATACAAAACTAGATGAGTGTTTCAGAATTTGGGTTTCCTGCTTATTTCTCCTGTTCAAAAAAAAAAAAAAAAAAGGAGACAAAATTCTACAATATATACTTCATAGACAACAACAGGGCTTTTGTAGTGTCAGCTGGCATTCAATGCCCCAATATCTTCTTTTTGCCCTGGCAATGGTGGTGAAATAAGAGCAATTAATCTGTAGATGAGGAAGGACTTCCTCTAAGAACTGAAGGGTACCATCAGTGTTTTTAGTGTGGGAATTTACCCAAGTTCAAGAAGTTCAAATAAAGCTTTCACTACAATAGTATTGACTGATGATTGATGTTAGAGGTATTTGAGTTGGTAAAATTCCTGAAAACAATCGTACTTTTGCATGACCCTATCACTGACATCTAGGTGGACGAGACCAGGGGATCTGCTAACTAAAATAGAGTCATGTGGTTTCTGGAGGTTCTTTCAGTTGCCACGTGCACAGGCTTTTCCGTGAAGTCAAAACACCACAAGAGGTTCAGGTCCTGTTTTCTGGAACTTAGCAAAGTCTCAGGGCAGATTCAGAGAATCTAGAACACACAAAAATGTTCAGTCACACTAAATTTGTGTTCTGCACAACAGGATCCCAAGGCTGCAGGCCTTCCAGAATTTCAAGATTCTGCAAGTTGGAGCACAGAGACAGGATGCTTTGAAGGGCAGACACTGAACTCAACAGCTCCATGTGCTGTGAACAAAAAGGACTGAAATGTTCCATACCTGGTTGGTCCATGAATAATCATGGACAGCAGAATCAACTGCCCCTGGAGACAGCAACTGACAAATCACTTTTGGTGCAGACTTTTATGTGTGAAGTCTAAGGTATCTTAGAAGCTCATCAAATACCAGAGGATACCACCTCTTGTAAACACTGGAAACTTTCAGCAGCTCAGGGAGGCACAGTCAGGAAGAGATGACCGAAAGCAGCTTCTCCAGTAGGGACCCCCATGACATGCCTGGAGTGCTCTCTAATTTAGGCCTGTGGACAATCACAAAGTCTTTGTCACTTGCTTTGATCTTAGGCCATTTTCATGAAGGGCTCTGTGGGTGGCCCAGTTTCAGAGCAGATCCTGGGAAATGTTCTCCTGGTCCACCTTCTTCTTCTGTAGGGCAGAGACCATGTGCCTGAGAGCAGTCCAGAAGTCTTTCTGGAATCCTGCACGTGAAGATGGCGGTGCCGTTGCTGTTCCGATCTGGAATCTACTGGAGGTGCTTCCTGTGCACGGAGCCCCTTGAGAGTTTTAAATACCTGCATTAATTGCAGAGCATCCCCCCTCTTAGCACCCCAGGGCTCTTACCAGCTGCAAGACCCACGAACTCCAGCAACATTCCATCCATGCTGCCTTTGATGTCAATTAATCCGCTGTGGTCCTGGCTACTTGGGAGGCTGAGCTGGGGGATCCCTTGAGTCCAGTTTCAGTCCAGCCAGGATAACTTAGTGTGACCTCATGTTGCCTTGTATTCCTGAGCACTTCTTTCTTTTCCTTTTTTCTCTTGCATTAAGTTCCCCACCTGAGGAAAGTGAACCAAGGTGGCCCTTGACGCTCCGGGGCCAGGGTCTTCCCGAGGCCGGGGCAGGCTCCTCCAGAGGGTTAGAGCCTGGTAGGGAAGGCGCCCAGCGTGGGGGTGACACTCGGCTCTCAGTCTCTCGTTCTTGCTCAGGGCGATGGACACGCCAGGATACTAGTAGTAGGCGTTGTGGTTGCTGGGAAGGAGTATCTCCCTGCAACTGAACCCATCCACGAAGAAAGCCAGCCATACAGCTTGCCTGGTGGCTCTCGGCCCGAGGAACCAGCTGGCCACGCGGAAGCAGCTCCGTACGTCCCAAGCCACTAGAGAGAGCCACAGGGTCTGTTGAGACCACGTGTATGTCACGAGCAGTTGAGGAGCACTTGGTGGTGGTGGCCGGTGCCCCGCTGTGGTGGAGTGGCCATTGCAGCCGCTTGGAGCCCAGCGCTCTGGACAGAGGTCTGGGGGGCTGCGTGGCCGTGCAGGGCGACTGCACCTGGTGGGCCTTTGGTTGCCGGGTGGCGGGTCCCGTCCGCTGCTGGGAGCAGCTGGACAGTGGGGAGCTGCCCGGGAGCGGCGGGATGGCGAGGGGTGGGGGTGGGGGTGGGGACCGTGGTCCCTGGCCAGACCTCCCAGCCAGGTTCCAGCATCCTCCTCACTGTGGCTGAGCTCGGGCAGCTACGTACCTCTTTATGTATGTATCGAAGATAATTTTGGACCGACTGCCAGACACTGCGAGTTTTTTGTTGTAGGGTGCAAAATTTCTTTGCAATTCTGTAAAAATGTTTCCTCCCCCTCTGGAATGCAGTTATGATCTTTGGGAACAGTTTGACTTTTTGAAGCCAGCTTTTATCTTCTGTTAGTGGGGGTCCAGAGGACCCTTCAGTCTTGTGCTTATTCAATTCCACTGTAGGAAGATGCTGAGAGTCTACCCGACGCACTGTGAGTCGTGGGAGCTTTCCACGAGGGCGAGAACACGAAGATTCCCAGCCTGTGTAACCTGTAGGAATTATTCCATCCTCTGCCGGCCATTCTTCTGGGGATGGGTGAGGATTGGCCTCTGTTACTCTGTCATGGTCAGGAATGGAAGTCCTATAGAACATTTTTGAATGATGAATACATTTTGTTTAATAGCTATAGTGCTGTTTAGTTTTTCTATCTTATGTCAGTTTATACAAGGTTTATTTTAAAAAAATTATTCATTTTGTCTAAGTTGTCAAATTTATTTGCATAAAGTTGTTAATGGTATTCCATTATTATCCTTTTACTGTCTCTTGGATCTATAATATCCCTTTTTCTATTCCAGCGTTACTGAATGCAGGGCCTGGAGGACGTTTCTCCAGTTCTCCACCCTGCCCTCTGCAGCCTTCTGCAGGGCCTGCATCCCTGAGCCCCGGGTGAGGCAGGTCTTACCTCCTGTCTCTTCCCTCTCTTCCTCGTGAGCCCCAGACGAAGGCCTGGGTCAGAGGAAGCAGAGATGAGGACTATCTGCCATCTTGACATGGATTCTAAAGTCTCATGCCAACCCTGATGTTTACCCTGATGTTATATTTTTATTTCTCTGATGGTTAGGGACAATGAACATTTTTTCGTATATTTACTGACCATTCATTTGTCTTCTTCAGAGAAGTTTCTATTCAAGTCTCTTGCCCACTTATAAATGGAGTTGTTTGCTCTTTTCTTGTCCATTCATTTGAGTTCTCTGTAGATTCTAGATATTAGCCCTTTATTACAGCTCAAGTGACAATCACTAGAAGGTGGAAGCAACCCAAGGACCCATCAACTTGTGGGTGGATTAACAAACTTTGGTATTTTTATACCGTGAGTACTATTCAGCCGTAAATAGGATGGAGACTTCACATGTTTTGTACTTACCTGGATGGAGTTGAAGCACATTCTTCTCAGTAAAGTACCATGAGAATGGAAAAGCAAGGATCCAATGTACTCAATACTAATGAGAATCCAATATATAAGCAACTACATGTCCACAAGAAAGAAAAACTCAAGTATTTTCTAATGAGGGGTGAGGAGGGAACGGGGTCAGGGGAAGCGGGAGGGTGGCTGACAAGTTCTCCTAATGTGCACAAGGTAAGGATGTTCAGCATGCCCCCTGGATGAAGGGTTCAACTACAACTAGAACTTTAACTTAGAAAAAAAATAATGTAACCCAATCATTTGTGCCCTCGTATTAATCTGAAATAAAAAGAAATAAACCAGCCGACTAGCAAGTTGAAAAAATATTAGTTAAAATTTTAGCTATTTTCTCTTTACTTACATCTAGGTGGTTTCCTCTGACTCCCACTTCTTCACTGAAGATGCAGCGATCAAAGACGAGACGGTGCTTCCTGGATTGCAGCTGATTTGTCAGCTCTGCATCCTCAGCATACTCATGGCCATAAAAGCATCTCTGATCTTGTAGGTAATCTGAAATGTTTTTACTGTTAGGATATAAATGACAGCCTCTTTCTGTGTTTGCATTTTTTTTTTTTTTAGTGTCCATGCTAGAGATCTAACAGAGCCCAGTGCTGGCACAGAGGACAAAGGGCAGGGATGGCTGAAGTGGCTCTGGTGGCTCCTGTGCTATAGCTGCTTCCCACTGCCAGCTACAGCACTCTGATTCGTCTGTTCTCATGCCCCATTCCTTCCGGTTACCTGGAAACTCCTGCACAGCTCTCTGTTCTGTGCCTACACTCTAATAACATTTTAGTGGTTTTATGCTGTGCTTTAAGTAGCCAGAGTTTATTTCTCCTGCCTATATCTAAGTACCTTGATGATACATTGAGTGCTGTAAGGTAGTCATGAAAAATAAATGAGCAAAACATTGAATATATTTGTTACCTATGCAACTTCAACAGTATTTTTGTTTTGTCCTTCATTTCTTTATATCTGACTGAAAATTAATACTCAGATGAGTTTTCGTTTCTTCCTCACCTTACACTAAGGATGATCATAGCAGTTGAGATTTGCTGATGTTCGTACTCATACCTCATACTTAGAATGTTGTGAAACGTCTTTAGGTTATTTTCTATGGGGTTGACTTCTTCTGGTCTTACAGCACTCAAAAGATGCAAGGCTTTCTTGATAGATGCCCAAATATCACTTGCTTAGATTTTGCAATTCTGTTAAATTATAACACTGAGAAGTCACTGAGAACTTAGTTTTCTCAGTTTGGCTTTTGGTGAATAATCAAAAAAATAAACTTGGTGACAGGGAGAATTTCTCTTTGATGGTTCAGAAAGTGTATGAAGGCTACACATTTCCCTTTAATCTTGATGTTGGTTAATTAAAATTTCACCTAACCAGATAGTCACCCGAACTAGCTATTCCTGACTCCTACCACATTCCCCCAGTTCTCCCAGGTCAACCTTGTAAATGTCCTATGCCCTCCCTACCACCTCTCTATGTAACTTCCCTAGTTCAAACCTTCACTACTACTCATTTTAATTTTATTGGCTGCAATAGAAAGCTGCTATGTGATTTTGTACCCTTCAAAAAGACCCTCATTACTGGTATTTCTTTTGATTCAGCTTTGCTTTGCAAAGAAGGCAATTTTTAAAAGTTAACTGAAAATAGCACAGATAAATTCATCTATTGGTACACAACCACTTTTAGCTTTAGCTATCATTTGCAAAATAGAGTAGCCTAGAGGGTTAGTATGTTTTAGTAGGCAACTCAGATTTTCAGAAAGCTGTTGACCATGGGTTATTTCCAGGCAAAAGCAAGATTAGAAAAGGCATTTCTGGATCATACACTGTTTGGGACCCTAGAAACCTAGGAAACCGATTTGGACTTGGGAAGTTCACCTTTGTGAGTTGCAACCTGCTGGCGTATCTCAGTCAGGATGAGCAAAAGTAATGTGCTGGATGTTTTTCCTCTGCCTTTCCAGAGCCACTCTCCACCCTTTTACTCCTGTCCTGTGCCCTCTAGGCACCAACAACCTTCAGTTCTGCATCAGTGGATTCCCTTTCTTTAGCTTCTGGTTGGGCATGGCCAGTGAGAGACGCAGGCAAAGGAACAACAGGAGACAAGTGCACGAGGTCCAGGTATTTATTTGCCAGGCTTTGTCTTGCCCACTTCCCACGGCACTGGCTCGGGCTTCTCTGTTTTAGGGCTGGCTATAAACCCAGAGTCACTAGCGCTAAGCTTTGCACCAACTTCTGGTTGGTTTCTCTTACTCCTTTTGTACTTTCTAGGTATTTCCTATCCCTCACTATGTCATCTGTATTGTGATGAGACAGTGGCTGGTGTCAGTGATGCTCAAAATACTCAATAATCTGTAAGGCACGAGCAACAAAAGACGCAGCTGTAAGCAGCGGGGGTGGCAGCACCAGTCTGTGTGTGTGTGAATGTCAGGGTGGGCTACGGGACATTGTTACATTGTAGGTAACAATAAGTAATGTGTCAGAATTTACAAATTGAAAAATATAAAGTGTATTCCAGGGTCAACCTGGGGAGGGGAACCCTGTACCCACAGCTTGGTGATTGCATGCTCTCAGCTCCACTGTGTGATTCCCTCCATGTAGTGTAACCCACGTGTGTCTTTGGTCCACCTTGTTCTGATACCAAGAAAATAAACACTCTAGTCTCTTCCAAATCTGGGTCCTAATTTCACTGAACAAGACATCTTGAGCTTATATCTAATAATAGATTCTATTTCGATTAAAATAGAAAACATTTTCAAACACACAAAATTGCCCAATCGTAACTTCACAGACCCTTCAACCCAGTGCACATGATGTTTCTTACCCTGCTCGGTGTATCTTCCTCTCAATATAGTAGGTTTTCCATTTGATGAATGCTTCCCGTCAGACAGCATTCTGTCTTCTCCGCTGGTGAAATGTTCACAACACCCAGCACAGTTATTGCCATGTCTGAGACTTTTTCCTGGAAACCACCAGGCAGAATTGATCACTATTCTCTGTGCTTCTCTTATAGCACTTTTCACTCTGTATTGGGATTAATAGTGTGTGTTTCTGTCACCATGGCTAGATTTTTACTTGAAAAAGGAGAACAAATCTTTTGAATCTTTATCACCTCGGGGTGCACCCATCGAGCACCATAGAACTCAGTAAATGTCTGTTGAACTGAACTCAGTAAATTTTGACCCTGCAGGCTCCATGGTGAGCAAGGTGGCACAGGCTGAATTCACACTCAGTTCTAGCCCCATCCTGGGTCCATGCTTTTATCCACAATGATGTGCTGGGTTTCCTTTTTTATGGGAACTTTTGCTCTAACATGTGCAAGTTTATTTTTTTAACATTAAATCCACTTTATCATTTTAGGAAATGGATGGTATCTTGTGTGGATTTTCAGATCTAATTTCCTCATGCATGGATTAGTTTTGTGTTCCTTGTACCATTAATCGAAATAACAAGAAGAGTTTCAAAATATGTCTTTGGAAATATACTTTTTAAAGAGCTTTATTCCTATTTTCTTTCAAGGTAGGCAGCAAGAGCAAAATGAGAGTCAGAGGTATATAAACTGTCCGCATATTACTGTAGGGGCCTGATGCATAGTGATGGCTGGAGATCGTAAACGTGCCTCTTGGCACTCTTAACACAGCCGGGTTATTACTGTGTTCTCAGATTCAGCTGGATGTGTTCAAGGATCTTCTTTGGTCTGAAAGGTCAGCTGCTTTTAGTTGTGCACTGGTAGAATACTAATATGTCCTTATTCAAATTACCTGCTACAGTGCTTATTAAATTGATGGCCTTGTGCTCTAATTTAATACTGGTGTCATTCAGAGGCAGGCTACAGCAGCCCTCTGTGCTGAACTGGGTGATGACGAGGCAAAGTTCAAGCTGAAACCGTGGTTTGGGGCTGCATTTTTCCACTAAATTAGCAGTCAGATGCAGTGTATAATTAATTAGCACAAACCAGGGAAAGCTTGTCATTTAATAAGCCTTTTTTATTTCCACATTAGCCAAACAGTGGGAATTGATCCATTAAGTACCTGGCTATTAACGCTGTTTAATGTATGTCTGGTTACTAAATTGAGATGTCTAGGTACATACGTTCCAAGTTTAGGAGCTCCTCATAGTTTGTTCAGTATTTGCTTAGATTCTAGGTCATGTTCCGCAGAATGGATAATCGCTTCATTACTGAGTTGGAACCTGGTTCAAACCTGTATATGAATTTAAGCTGAGAGTTTTTACCATGATCTTAGAAATAAGTTTTCACATATATCTTTATATGTATTAAAGTTCAGCGACAATCCTTCCTATTAGTAGATTTTGTATTCTATTCTTTCTTTTTTATGAAATCCTTGCTCACAATTGCCTAAAGCAGAAAGTAGCCTTATCTTTGCAGTATTCAGCATAGCCTCCTGGAATTTTAGAGTTCGAAGGAGCCTTACGAAACACACAGAATGCCACTTCAGTTGCCTTGCCAAGGTATCTGGGAAGGGCATAGCATAGTCTTACAGTTGTCTAAGAAACATTCAAAGAGCTGGATGTTGGAGGCAATCCTTACTTCATGTTTTTTTCTCAAAATGCTTAACTATGATTCAGGCAGTTTTGTTGAACTGGTTGTTTATGGTAATGAGGTGATTAACAAACATGTTCTTGGGAGTAAGTACCGCATTCTTATTTATGCATGCACAAATGAGAACATTAAATGCTTTCTCTTTTTTAGTTAATACAGACAGGAAAAATAGAAACCTGAGTGTGAAATTACTTCAAGAATAGGATAACAGTCTGAACGGCTGAGGAGGTCCATTTGCCACATGGAGAAACCATTGTATTTGTTTACGTCAGTCACATTAAAATTAGTGAAATTAGTCCCCACATAAATTGTTAAATGTCAAAGAAGTTAATTGTGTGAGTGCACGTGTTTGTGTGTGTGTGTACACAGCCACATATATGAGAATGTACCTCCGTGACTCTTAACAAAGACCAACAAAAGTAATCATAAAGCTTTACTAACATCTCTGATTTTTTTTTTATAACCGTGAAAAGTCTCTCGGGTTAACATAGGGAATGTTAAAGTTGCATTTTTGATAAAGGCTAACACATGGGATTATTATTCCTTCCATAATTAGAAGAAATGTTTGAACTACAGTGTTTTCACTAACACGTGTGCTATGATCTGAATGTTGGTGTTTCCCCAGATTCACTTGTTGGGACCTAATACAGCTGCGATAGTATTAAGAGGAGGGGCCTCTTCTATGAGTGCCCTTCCCCAAGAGGTTGAGAGGAGCTGCCTTGCCAGCTTTCTGCCATGGGACGACATTGAAGAAGGTGCCAACTGGGAAGCAGAGGTGCCAAAGAATTGTAGTTTTATATTATGGTTTATTATATTAGTTTATTATATTATATTATTATATTATAGTTTATCATATATAATAATATGTAGTTATTATATATAGTTATATAGTTATAATAAAATATATAGTTTATTATAATTATATTATATTATTATATTATAGTTTATATTAGTTTATTATGTAGTTTATTATAGTTTATATAGTTTATTATATTTATTCTGCAGTTCATGGTAATGAAGAAGTTATTTTTGTACTGGCTAGAGAAGTTACTGCATCAAAGTCATACAATAACTTAGTGAACCATAGCTCTGATTGGAGTTCATGCAGCACATATGGTAAACTCTTTCATAATATTTTTGATGTCTATGTGTGGCTTCCAAATGGACAGTTTTAAAATATAAGGTCAGTGAGATACAATGCAATGATTAAATAATTACAACTTGCTGTAACAGAAGTATGGAACTCCAAATCCAGAATTGGAGGAAGGAAAAGGAAGAGAGGAAGAAAAAGAGAGAGGAAGAGGAGAAAAACATGTGGCTTTGTCCTATAGATTTTAGAAGAAAATTGAGACATATGCAAAAATAGTTTTTCATTACTAACATGGGTGAGGAGATTGCAATTTTTTAATGCTCAAAAAAAAAAAGTAGGCAGATTCTCATTCAAATTTCTGCTATACTAAATCTTCCCATCCAGAAATAGTTTAGAACACACCAAGGCAAAGTGAAGAGTGAATATTTCTCCTGGTTAGAGGAGAGGTCCATTACAGTTTACTCATGAAACTGTCTTATTGCTACATTAAAAATAAAAGTCCCTTTCCAAAAAGTGGGTTTTTTTTGAAACCCAAGATTAAAAACTCCAGAAGTATTTTGCCATGGGTAGATTATTTAAAATCAATCTTTTCTGAGCAACGCTTAGAGATGGTTCCCATTTATCTGACAAATCACCAGAAATTTCTTTTTAAACATTTTATATTAGAAAAGACAGCTCTCAAGGTTTCCATCCCCTGGACATAACAGACGTCAGGAATCTTTTTGATGAGACTCTTTGTTTCCTTGAATTAGCAGAAGACTTCCAGATTGACTACACATTGTTAAATCTTTGCTTGGGATCTAGTAAAAACCCATATAGTTTATCTGACATAATAGAGTTTATCTTTTCACATTTGTCATTCCTCATAAAAGATATCGACCAGAATTTTTGTGACTTTGACCAGCAGAAAACCTTGGCTAACATACTCAAGGCTGAAATGCAGACAGCGGAAATGGAAACACTTCAACTCCGCCCCTGTGGCAGGTCTGGCTTTCCTTCAGACAGTCTGGTCAGATCTTTATGGACCCAGAGGGAGGTATATACAGGGGCATTGCATTTATGTTTTCCTTGACCTACATGCTCCTTAGACCTCCCCCTTAAGACAGCTGCTTGGGTAAAACCTTTCAGAACTATGCACATTGATCCGGCTATAATCACACTGATCTGTTGACTTGGGTAAACTTTACTTAAGTGAAAACGAACCCTCTCCTTCCTGTTTGGGGTTAAGATTGACTGTCTGTCTTCTGAATGGTGTGAAGAACTGGCTTTGAAACTGGAACACTGCTTTTTAAATGTCTTTAAAAAAAGGAAAGAAAAATGTGTGCCCTCGACCACGACAGAGCAAGATAAAAGAAAATAATGATAGCACGCATGGAACTGGCCATGTTGACCTTTGGAGAATCATTTCAGAACATCTCAACAGTTTTAAAATGACTTTTGTCTCTTTCTTTGCATTTACTTGTTGCAAATTTATTTTTGAAGGGAAGAATCTCACAGGGTGCATTTTAATTCATGGACACAATTTTTCAATGGTGTCACACACACATATATTGAGAGCCTCTTAACTCTTCTTATTTCCCAGACAGCGAGCAGAGGCCACTTCCTGCCTGAGACAGAGAGCTAGGTAGGTGAAGAAAAAGAGCAGAAAATAAGGGGCTCTAGGGCATTAAAAAGTGCTCAGAAAAAAAAAGAGTAAGAATAGTAGGAAGATATGAGCTGATATCTATAGTGGTTGTTACCAGCTCCTGTTCCCCCACCTCTGCCCTCCCCCCCCCCGCTGAGCTGATACCTGTCTATGAAGTTAAGATTCCTACACAGTAGGCAGGTAACAATGTATACAGATGGGTAACAGTAAAAGTACTTCGAGTGTCTTTCCTGTGGGCAGTGCTGATTTCGGATGCTGAGCTTTTACTGTATGTGTCTGTAATTTCATGACACTAGGGTAGTGTAAGTACCTATTAATATTTATGGTGCTTAGTCATTTCTCCTTGTACACTGTATGCATGTAGGTAATTTTTCAACAACTAATAGCTTATTCTATTATAAAGAATGGGAATGGGACTGGGTAATTACCACGTAGTTGCTTAGGACTGTTCTTTAGTGTATGCGAGGGCTGACCTTGCACTCCACCTTTCAAAAAGCGTTTCTAAACATCATGTGCACCCAGAGCTGCAAAGGGGGGGGCATGTGTGCTGACCCCCACCATCCACCCATCCATCTGGCCGGCAACGCTGCCGAGGACTTTCCATTTTCCGAACTGTGCATCTTTCATGTGAAAATACATACACATAATGGCCGCTTTAATCAAGAGTGTAGCCCTGTTGAAGAGGTAACATTTACAATCATGATTTCCTTCCACAAATTAGCATAATAAAATTAGCAATAATCAGATAGGGTGGCTAAATAAACAAATACTTTTTCAAAATTTCATTTCTTTCTGATTTTTTTTCTCAAACATCTTCTTTTTTTTTTTAATTTTCAGCCTTGCTGTAAAGGTTGTTGTAAAAAGAAATACTATCTGGTTGGTGATAATAATGGTCTAGGTAGGTGTCAAGGAAGGCAGTTGAGTCATGTTACTATCATCTCATTCATGTGAGTTCAAGAAATAGGTTAAAGATCATGTAGGAATCAAAATAGTGGCTCTAAAATATTGGTACAAAGGAATTTTTGAGAAGCAGATTAGTCTACCATATACAATCAACTGTGGCTCTAATTAAGGCAAACATTTTATCCTACTGTGCAAGGAATGATGCTCACACCCAGGGAAGAAAGTGAAAGAGTTCTGAGAACCCGTCGTCTGAAGGGCTTCCCTGTAAAAAGACCCTGATGCTTGACCGTAATGGAGACTGACATTCTTCCATTCCTCCAGTGTTCAAGCTTCTGTATTTAATACCATTTGATTCCATTTATTCCTTGGTTTGGTAAAAAGGTTCCTTTTATGATTTTCAGAATGGTCATGATTCTCAAATCAGGTTACCAGATATTATTAAACTGGGAAGTAACATTATATATTTAGAATTAATGCGAGGTAATGGCTTTCCTAATTTATAGTATCTACTCTTGAAGATACTTCTGGGACATATTATTGTTATAAGTGATAAGGAAAGAAAATGAAGCAGTTCCTGGCAAAGAAGTTACCACCATCTCTTCAATGTAAAGAAGTATCTGATGCTTATCGAAATGCTATAAAGAACTTTAAGTAGAAAAAAAGCCTTGGGATTGTGTGTAAGGCAGCATTCAAGATGTATTTGGGCAGCCCCTGTTTGTAAGCAAATCTTAACCTCATTCTCAAATGGCACTCTTATCTCCTTTGCGTAGTTATTTTATCCACTGACCGGGCCCCTATGCCAGATGAGTAATCCTCGTCTTAGCTCACAGGGCACTTTGTTGTAATTGAGTTCTGTGTCTCCCAGTAGGCTGTGACTCAGTGAGAGCGGAAAGGTTGAAAAGACAGAGAAATAGGTTGTTCAGTATTTTAAATCCCATTCTCTGAAGTTGGCTGTTTGTATATATCCTCAGCATCTTTTTAAGAGCCTCTGAAACTTCAAACGAATGGGGAAAAGACAGCCCTGGACCTTACACCTATTTAAATGTGCAGAGGTGGCATTAAATCTTTCTTTGTTTTGTAAACATCCTCATGATTTTTAAGTACTTTAATTGTATTCTTTAGCTTTCAGCCTCAACAGAAGTAAAATCCTTTTTGTAAAGACACTCACTGAATGCCTTTTAGTTCACTACTAATAAAAAATAAAACATAATTTAATGTATTTGGCTGTGATGGAATTTATCATAAGCGACAATTGTCTATTAAATTGTATTCCTCAAAGAATTGCCAGTGTTTGACAAAAGAAGGGTGGTTGCTCATCAGTAATAAGAATCCTTTGTGAATTATTGTTGATGCTAAACAGTTTTGATGGTGATCATAGCTTGGCCTTGGTGCCTGGTCTGTTTGCTTGAAAAGTAAGCAGTGTTATTTGGTGTAGGGGATGAGCAATGTGACATTGACATTGGAATTGTGATCAATAACCTTTGATCTCAGAATCCTTTATCTTCCTTTTCACAAGTGATAACTGGCACAAGGAACACTTTCCCCTTGCAAGAGGGAATATAAAGGACTTGAAGGAAGAGTAAAGTAAATATCTAATCAATTTTGCTATGTAGGTAAAGCCTGAATTTAAAAAAGCAGAAACATCTGTGTTATAAAGGTTTAATAGTTGGAGGATAGTGCAGACAGGCTTTGCATGTTAGAGCATTAAAAACAAAACAAAGAAAAACTCCACTTTTACATGGTCAAAATGCCTTCTGAGGTTCTCTTTACAGAAATGAATTATTTAGTCGGGGGTTAAGTCTTTCAATATGAAATTATGACACCAAACACGTTAGATACCTTTTAAGAAGCAGAGTGAGCAAATATGAAATAAACTTCATATAGACCCTAGACTGCACATAAAGGGTCACATAATTTACAGGATAATTGCTGTGTATGGGTCCATCTCTACGAAAATGAACTCTTACTCATACTTCATCCCAGTGTTTGTATTTTGGTTCGTTTTAACGGTCTCTGTATAGGTTTTACCAATATCAACATTTTGTTGTCTGTATTCCATGCACTTTGTAATTTACTATATTCTAAATATGTTCTTTTTCATACCTCCTTATCTTTAGAATAAAATTCTTTCTTCCCTTAGGAAGCCAGTGGATGTTCATGGAAAAATTTTGATTCATTATGAGTACTTTGAATCAAGTTTTTGCAAAGAATCTCATTCATGCAATGACATTTATCAATAAAAAAGTCTTCTGACTAGAACACTAGAACTTCCACATTACCAATCCATACCTTCAGCCCAGCAAAGGATTTGCATCAATATAAGGATTCGTGGTTTAGATACAGTTGGTTAAATAGAGTTACAGTTTGTTAAGGAAATAATGGAGATAGATGCTTTGCCCAGCACTTGGCAGAAAGTACGTTATTAGTCCTTACAATAACCTGAAGAGACACATATGATATCCCAACTCCTCATTCCATTTACAGAGGAATAAACTGAATCCTTTAGGCCAAAGGTGTTTCCAAGACCACAAAGGTAACGAGTGACAGACTGGGACTGTGATCCCACTCTTATTATGTTACACTGCCTTCCTCTCACTTTTTATGATCAAGATAAATTTGTGTTTCATAAGCAGAGTTCATATTTATATCTTATGTTTATGTTTTCTAATTCTATATAAAGTAGTAAGAGTGTTACTGGGAAGCAGAAGGTCGAAAAGTTTTTCCATTTCCCATTGTAGAACATGTTTGCTTAGTTAGGCCTTTGCTCAAATCAAATCATAGTCTATTGTTTTTTCTTCTTTTATTAAAACTGTCCTTTCTATACCACTCTCAGCTTTGAGTCTATCTTGGCAGAATAAACAGTAGCTAAATGAATAATCAGTAGCAGCTTTTTGATAATGGAGAAAATTAATGGTAGAGAATTCTTTATATAAAACTAATATAAATTAATTTGAAATTTGAATTTCTTTCAAAAAACTTAAAAAATGAATTCTCAATATGAAAGGTACACCAGTGAGCTGATTTGGCTTGAGTTAATAATATCTATTTCAAGAGAAAAATATGAAAAATAATGAACACCAGTAGTTTCATACTTAGGTATATTTTTTCCAGCCTTTTTTATTTTCTTGTCTATCATTTGCCCTTCAGATAAATTTTCAAGGTATTGATTTTGTAATATAAAAAACCTCATTTTTTCCCATTTATTCCGCTGAAACAAACAAATAACATCCAATAATGATGAGCTATCATTTTACCCACTAGAGAGATGTTAACATTCATAGATGATAATTCATTAACTCCGTGGCTAAGCCACCCCTCCTGCATGCTCAGTGCTGGTGTGGCCTGAACGGTAAACCAGACAGCAAGTCCTGCTCTCAGGGACCTTCTATGACAGACAAGCAAGACTGATGAGTAAAACAGAGCGTGTCACACGAGTAGTCAGTGCTATGAAAATAGGTGAGTAAGGCAGGAAATGGCCCAGAGGGTGTGGGAATGGTCAGTTTTAGGCAGGGGACCAGGAAGGGCCTTTTGAGGGGTTGTCACTTGAATCTATTCTCCTTTAGGCCAGAATGAGGTGAGGTAGCAAACCACCATTTCCTTGTTCTCTTATTTACTAGTCTTATAAAATATATTTCAGGAGTTAATATAGGTAGTTGGTTGTTTACTTGGTGTTCTATTACTATTATACAGACGTTAGTACAAAAGTGTCTTGCCAAATTAGCCAAATTTTGATAATCTTTTAAATGTACTGTGTGTGTGTTCTTTAGATCTGTTATCTTCTTACTGATGCCTGAAAAATTTAGAGACAAATATTAAGTCTTTTTAGAAAAGTAGTATTCTTGTCTAAACATAGTATTCTACTTATTGGCTGTAGACTACTTGGATATACAGTTTTATTTTCCTATTAAAGAAATGCGTAATGCTAGAAGACTAGAGAACTCCTCTTTTCTCCAAAAGAGATAGTCCTAAATCTCATCTCCTTATTGCATACAAATTTAAGTCTAGAATTTCTAGGCGATGAACGCATTTCTTTGCTGTTTTCTGCTATGACTGAACTACCTAAAATCAAAATTTATCTGCTCCCTATGTCCCCAACACATAATAACGAAAAATCAGATCTAAAATTTGATTGAAAATACTTTATTTAAGGCATGGTGCTGCACATGTGTGCTGGGTTTAGTGCATATCCTATGGTAATTGGTGAACTTTTGAAGCCCTCTACTTGGCATTGTATCCACTGGAACTCACGCCCACCCGTGCAGTCATGATAAGCCCTTCAATTATCTTTATCTCACTACCAACAAAGGATTTATTAATTAAGATAATCGACTTTTGAAATGATTACTCATTCGTGAAATAAGTGATGTGTAAGATATGGGAATTCTCTAGAAATGTTATACACTCACCTCTGCCCTTGCATGAACAGTGTTTAAGATTCTAGTGACGTCAGTAATCTGTTTCTTTCTATTCTTTGGAATGGCACCGTAGGCCTGGGATTTGTATAATTCTGTGTTTAGACGACTACAGAGGACCCCATTGACTTAATCTAATGAGCAGTACAGCTGAATCCCGCTGCTAAAATGTTTGTCTCTCATGATCCTTCTATATGTGGTGTGGTCAGAGCAACTAAAAGGATCAAGGAAGAAGACTTCATGGCACTTACAGAAAAGGGTATTAATAAATACATGCAATAAAATGCAGTTTTGACAGAATTTGGTCTCAGTATTGAAAAGCTGTGGGAGGTAAACTTTAGCTCATTCATCTGTAACCATTGGAGGCTAAAGAAACTTAGGAAAATAATCCAATGCTTGTGAATGACCACATTGGCTTAGGTTAGTTGGCAATTACTACAAAAAGTTCCACTTGAAAAGGGGCAAGAAGAGCACAGGATGGTCACTGGGTCATAACTGGTGATCCAGCCCATGTGGGCTGCTTGTCCTGGCAGCTGCTGATCCTGTGTTCTGTGGAGAAGTTGGTGGTCTTGGAGGCCACAGTGAGTTTTGGTGCAGGTGTCCCTTGGTGGTCGTGCACCCTCCACTCCACTTCCTACTGGGGCAGAGCTGCAGGCCTGGAGAGTTCACTGCAGAGTGCACGGTGACGGCAATGCTTTGCCAGCTTGTTTGTTTGGTGGTTCAGTTCCCTGATTTTACCTACTAGGAAGCAAAGCTAAAGATCTTGTCTGGGTGTAGTTACAAACCTGATAATTTTGGCTCTTGGGAGCTAGCCACTGCACTCTGATCTTTTCCCTTTATTTGAGAGTTACAACTTGGAAGCCAGTTGCAAGAAAAGGATGTTATGGCAAGACCCTCATCTAATCTTTGCTGGACTGGTCTTGTTCCCATTCAGCAGGGCATTTTTCAAATAATGTGCTTGATAATGTTTAGGGCATAGTTTTATCTACTGCTAAGCCTATCTTTATTTTAAAACAGTTTTTAAATTTTAGAGTAGTTTTAGATCTGTAAAAATACTGTGAAGATAGCACAGAGAGGTTCCCCTAACCCTTAAACCCAGTTTTCTTTATTATTAAATTTTTACATTAGCATGGCACATTTGTTACAATTAATGAACCAATATTGACACATTATTATTAAGTAAAGTCTATAGAGTATGCAGATTTTATCTTCTGTTCCAGAATATAGTTCAGGATGCTACAACACACTTCGTTACCATGTCTTTTGGGCTCTTCTTGTTTGTGATAGTTCCTCAGACTTACCTAGTTTTTGATGACCTTGACAGATCCCTCAACTGAGAATCCTGATGTTTTTCTCATGATTAGCCTTGTGGTATGCTTTTTTGGACGCAGATCACAGAGATAAAGTGGCAGTTCCATCAGTCCACATCAAGAGTACATACTTTGTTAAAAATGTTTTAATTGGGAGGCCATTAAGCCAAGACAGCTCCAAGACCTTGGGTTCCTACGTAATCAAACCAAAGCCCAATGCCAATAGTAAAATGAAACTTAAAGTTCACTATTCCAAAAATGCCAATTAACCTCTAACCTGAGCCTTTCCACTTTAACACATGAAATTTCTTTTTTTGCTTCCTTGAACATCTTATAAAAGTTTTCTCCCCACAGTGGTTTGGTGCTGCCCTAACCATGAATTGCTGAATGTTCAAATAAACTCATTACAATTTTAATGTGCATATGTTTATTTTTTAACATTATCAACATGTGTCATCCCTGTTGAAGTTAGTCTCAGTCACCTGGCTGAGGTAGTGTTTGTTTGATTTCTCCATGATAATGTTACTAATCCCCTTTCCTCCCGTCCTCCCCCCTGCTTTTTTACTGTCTTATTTGAAAGGAGTTATTATGCAAAACCCACACTTAAGGAGTGGGAAGTTATGTTTCACCTGTATAAAAGTAAAATGTCTACATAAATTATTTTGAGTTATTTTGCATGGGAGAATTATCTATTCTCCCCTATTTACTTATTATTGAATCATTTATACAAGTATATTTATTTTGTGTTATAATCCAACAATAATTTATTGATTATGTTACTTGAATTATCCCAGCTTTGCCACTGGGAGCTCTTCCAGCTGGCTTCTGTGTCCCTTGGAAATACCCGTATTATTGTGTGTGCGTTTTTGTTTTTTTCAACACTTCCTTATTTTCCAGTACAGAATGCTTCAGCTTATATATTTCTTGCACCAGTCCTAGAAATGGCTATTTCTCCAAGGAGCCCTGGTTTGTTTTACTGGAAGATAGATTGGAAACTAAGATCTTGGCACTAGGTATTTTCATTCTTATTGTGTTCTTGCTTCTAGGCCCTCTTACCAGACAGAGCAAGGACATATATGTGTGTTTCTTAACAATATACACATATCTGTAAATATTTCTATGTGTAACCATCTGTGTCTAGCTAAATGTGAGTTCATACTGATGACTTCGGCTCTAATCCCTTATGATAGAGATCATTTTATCCTTGTTCCTTTGCTTACCTGTAACCTCCCATGGCTACAATGGGAAGCCTGGAACAATCCCCCATCTGCTATTCCTTTACTTGTTTATTTACAGTACACACCTTTTGCAGGATCAGAGTTGCAGCACATATTCCCTTACTAAAGAACTTTATCAACTATATTATAGTGCTTAAGTATTGTTTCTTTTTATCTTTAGTCTTATCAACTCCACTGCTTTACATAGTTACTGAAATCAGCATATTTTCCCTTTTCTCTTCAGTGAGGTTGTTTTGTACTTTTGTGATACAGTGAGATTGTTTCACACATTCTGTATGCCACTTTGGGATCCCCTGGCTTTTAAAATGATTTTTAAAAAAATACATCTGTGTCACTTTGTGTCATACATTCTTTTGGTTTGTTTGTTTTTGAGACAGAGACTCAGTCTGTCGCCCTGGGTAGAGTGCCTGGCGTCATTGCTCATAGCAACCTCCACCTCTTGGGTTCAAGTGATCCTCTTGCCTCAGTTTTTCTATTTTTAGTAGAGACGAGGTCTCACTTTTGCTCAGGCTGGTCTCAAACTCATGAGCTCAAGTGATCCGCCAGCCTCGGCCTCCCAAAGTGCTAGAATTACAGACGTGAGCCTCCGTGCCTGGCCTTGTGTCAGACATTCTATAGGTGGGTTTCCTCAAATGGGTAATGTTGAGTATCTACCCACACAGTTACATGCAGAGTAGTCTAACTCCCCTAAAACATCTTCTGTGCTTCACTCTTCAACTCTACCCCCTTTGACCCCCTTGCAATCTCTGATATTTTTACTGTCTCTATAGTTTTGTTATTTCAGAATGCCATATAATTGAAATCAGGTTAGCTTATTTTCAGGCTTTTTTTTTTCACTTAGTAATATGTGTTTTAGCTTCCCCTATGTCTTGCTGTGAGTTGATGCTTTATTAGTTTTTTTCACTAAGTAATTTTCTATTATATTTATGTACTATAGTTTATTCACCTATTGAAAGACATCTTAGTTTTTTCCAGTTTTTGGCAATTATAAATAAAGCTGCCATAAATGTTTGTGTGCAGGTTTTTGTGGACATAAATTTTCAAATCATTTAGAGAAATACCTAGAACCATGATTGCTACATTGCACAGGGAGACTATTATTAGCTTTGTATTAATAATAAACGGCCAAACTGCCTTCCAAAGTGGCTTTACCATTATGCATTCTTACTAGCAATGAACCAAAGTTCCTCTTACTCTTCACTAGCTACTGAAATTGTCAAATTTTTGAATTAAAAAAATTCTAATAGGTGTGTAGTAGTATCTCATATTTATTTTCAATTTTCTGATGATAATAGTGAGAATCTTTTCATATGTTTATTTAACATTTGTATAGCTCCTTTGCTGAGGTGTGTCTGCTCAGATATTTTGCCCGTTTTTCAATAAAGTTGTTTGTTTCCTTGTTAAGAGAACATTTTATACACACACACACACACATATATATATTTTGAGACAGAGTCTCACTCTGTCACCCTTGATAGAGTGACATGTATGGTATTATAGCTCTCAGCAACCTTAAACTCCTGGGCTCAAGTAATCCTCTTGCCTCCCAAGTGGCTAGGACTATAGGTACCTTCCACATTGACTGGCTAATTTTTCTTTTTCTTTTCTTTTCTTTTCTTTTCTTTTCTTTTCTTTTCTTTTCTTTTCTTTTCTTTTCTTTTCTTTTCTTTTCTTTTCTTTTCTTTTCCTTTCCTTTCCTTTCCTTTCCTTTCCTTTCCTTTCCTTTCCTTTCCTTTC